>CAJVPS010003187.1:0-10691 GCA_910591765.1 Ambispora leptoticha
AATTTAAGAAATAATAATTGAAAAAAGTTATTATTAATAAAAATTTTTTTATAAAAAATATATAATAAAAATTTTTAAATTTAAATAAATCCTATACCTAATAATTTAATTAAATAAGACAGAATTAAAATATTATTTTGAAAAAATAATTTATTAATATTTATCTGAGGTACAAATCTTTTTACATCAACCCATATAAATAATAATTATGATCTTATATTAAGAAATAATTAGACTTATATTTATAAAGTAGTTATAAGCTAAAATAAAGATTTATTATAATTTGAAAACCAGAAGAATTAAATTAAAATATCTATTATATGTCTAGAAAAGTATCATAAAATTAAAAAAAAATAATCTATATAAAATTAATGAAGAAATAAAACTTAAAGATTTTAATAATGATAATAAAGAAAAGATATTAGAATATACTCATAAAACAGATGCTGGCTTTGATCTAAGATATTCAGAATTAGAAAATCTTGTTATTTAATCACAAAAAATTGTAATAATAGATTTATATATTGTAATTAAAGTATCAAAGAAATATTTTATTAACTTATTTTTAGATTTTTCTTAGCTCATAAAGAAATAGAAGTAAAAACTAATATTATAAATACTAGATATACTAGAAATATTAATTTATAACAATTTTAGTTAATTATATACTATACAGCCTGATGAGAAAATAGCTCAGTAATATTCTTATTATTAATAAAAATTATAAGAATTCAATTAGTATCAACTTGTAAAGAACTTGATAATTCAGAAAGAGATTAATAGAATTTTGATTTAACTAGTAGATTTAAAGAAAGAAAGTCTTTAATAGAAGAAGAAAGTAAAGATAAATATAAAGAAGATAATAATATTGATCAATCACTTCTAAATATTCAAGAAAGTCTAAATAAATAAATAATAATATTAGATTTATAAGTAAAAAAATATTATACTCAATTTAATAAAGAAAAATTCTTTCACTTAATATTTTAAATAATTAAAAAGAAATGAAATTATTAGTCTAGATAAATACTTTCATGCTAATAATCACTTATTAATTAAATATTATAAATATAATAAAGATAATTGGTATTATGAACAGATAAAAATAATATTAGAATCACTCTATCAAAATAGTAAAAAAGAAAGTTCTGATAAAACAGATCTAATAATAGAGTAAAGATAATAATTAGAAAAATTATTAGATGAATATCAAGATTTATTTGATGAAAAGTTTGAAAAAACTATAATTATTCAATATGAAATTAATACAGAAACTGAGAAATTAATAGCTTTAAAATCATATTATAGATATTTACTTATTAAAAAAGAATTTATAGAAGAAGAAATTGAAAGATGCTTTAATAAAATATTATCTTATTATCAAATAGTTCATGATCTATATCTATAATAGTGATTAAGAAAAAGAATGACAAATATAAATTTTGTATAAACTATCATCAATTAAATAAAGTTACAAAGAGAAATTAATTTTCTTTATTTAGAATTAATAACTTATTTAATATATTTGATAAAGCAAAATATTTTTCAATACTTGATTTAGTTTCTAAATATTGACAAATAGAAGTAAAACCAGAAGATAGAAAAAAGATAGCTTTTATTACTACTAATAATCTATATGAATTTAATATCATACTCTTTAGATTAAATAATATATCAACTACTTTTCAATACTTAATGAATAAAATATTTAAGTTTTATCTTGAAAAGTTTATAGTTATCTATCTTAATAATATTAATATCTTCTCAAATACTTTTGAAAAGTATTTTACATATCTAAAATAAGTATTTGATAAGCTTAGAGAAAGTAATTTAAAACTTTAATCAAGTAAATATCAATTTGATAAAATAATACTTATCTTTTTAGGATATATTATCAGTAAAGATAATTTAAAATCTGATCTAACTAAAATATCAGCTATAGAATAATTTTTTAGATCAATAAATCTAATTATCTTAAAAGAATTTCTTGATTTAGTCTTATATTATAAATATTTTGTGAGAAACTTTATAAAGATAGTAACATCTTTGAATCAATTAATAAAAAAAATTAATCTTTTGAATAATTTATTAAATATCAAGAAGTATTTGAAGAATTAAAAGAAAGATTAATTATTATATCTATATTAATCTATTCAAACTTTAAGAAATTTTTTATCTTATATACTAATACTTCTAGCTTTGAATTAAAAGTAATATTAATACAAAAAGATAATAAAAATATAGAATATATAATCACTTATACTAGTAAAAAAATAAATGACACTGAGAAAAATTATTATGCTATTAAATTAGAATATTTGATAGTAATCTAAATAATATGATTATTCAAACTATACTTATATTCTAATATTTCTTTTATCTTGATAACTAATCATAATACTTTAAAGAATTTATTTAATAAATCAAAAATTTTTAAGAGATTTGTATGCTAAATTTTGATTCTAAAAGATTATAATTTCAAGATTGAATATTACAAAGACTAAATCTACTCTAATATAGATTTCTTATCTAGATATTTTCAATTAGAGCTAACTTAAATAAAAAAAAATAAAAAATATATTACAAAACTATTTAATAACTACTTGATATACTCTTATCTAATTATCTAACTTAAATATAATAAAATTACTTAAATATTTATAACTTATTACTTATTTAGATACTTTAGTTATACTAAAAGAAATATCAGAAAAAAATTATTAAAAGTTCAAAAATGAAGCAAAGTTATACTTAATAAAAAAAGAAATCTTATATAGATATAATAAGAAAAAATCAGATTAATCTCTAAAAGTGATTAAAGTTAATAAAATAAAAAAAGTATTATTCAATAATTATATAGTAATACATACTGAATATTTTAATATTAAAATAACTTATCATAGAATTGCTTAAAATTACTATTGATCTAAAATGCATTTTGATATTAAAAATTATATAAAAGTATATAATATATGTCAATATAAAGAAAAAACTAGAAGAAATAATATATTACATCCTATAGAAAATAAAGAATCTTTTGAGAATACAGAAATAAATTTAATTAGACTACTTATATTAACAAGAAATAATTATAAGTACATAATAGTTATTATAGACTATTGTATTAAATAGGTAAAAGCAAGATTAATCTTAAATAGTTTAGCAAAAGTAATAGTACTATTTCTATATGAAGATATTTTTTATAGATATAGTTTTTCAAAAGAAATAATATCAGATAGAGAAATAATCTTTATCAATAAATTAATAAAAGAACTATTTGAAAAATATCTAATTAAATATCATTTATTAATATTATATTATTCTTAAATTAATAAACTTATAGAAAAATTGAACAGAATATTATATAATACTATTAGAAAATTAGTTCAATTATATAAAAAAGAATAAGATATATATGTATCTTTAGTACTTATCACTTATAGAATAATAAGATAAAGTTTAACAAAATTCATATCTTTTTATCTTACCTATGATAAATAAGCTATCATATTACTAAATCTTAAATTAAAATCAATTGATAATAAAAAAGATATCATTTCAAATGAATTAGTTAAAGAGCTTGCATTATTATAAATAAATTAGAATTAGACAGATTAATTGTTCAATAAAATATATAAAAATTCTAACAAAAACAAAAAGAAACTTATCAACAAAATAAAAATTATTAATCTTTCTTTATTAGAAATAAAATCTTAATAAAGAAGATAAAAATTCAGTATTGATATCATGAAAAATTTACTTAAAAATAAAATAAATCATATTATATTTATTAAATTTTTAATAAAGATATCTACCTATAAATTAAGAATGACAAAATTCTTAAAAATTCTTATAATAATGATCATCTGAAATTATATCTTAGATTAAAATCTAAAATTATTATAAAAAATTAAATACTTCTAGTTCTGATAAAATAGATTTCAATATTATTAAGCTATGACTTTTACTAGTATAAAGAACTAATCAAATAAAAGTAAAACTCTGTTAATTTTATAGTAAATTAAATAATCAATATATTTATTTAAAATCTTATCATCTTGTTAATAAAAGAATATTATTACTTGAAAAGTTATCATCCAAAATATATCATCTATAATTAACTCTTTAAAGTATTACATATTTGTAATTCTAAATATTAAAGTAATTCTTCTTATATTAATCATTAATATTATCAATATCTAAAAGTTGAGAAAATTATTTTAACTAAAAACTGATTAGAATAATAATATCAAGATTACCAGTATAGTTTACAAAATTATTACTATTATTAATATAGAAATAGAAAAAAAATAAATCATAAAGACTGTAAATTATACTTTATCAATAATAAAGAAAAGTTTATTATCAATCTTATAAAAAAAGATAAAAAAGAAATTACTTATTTATTACAAATTAATTTTCAAAAAAAAAGAAATTTTATTTTTAAATGCAAGAAAAGAATGAAAAATTTCTCATTCTATTATTTATCTTAAATATTATTATAATAAAAATGAAAAACTATATCTTTTTATATTCTTTTAGAAATATATTAAGTTGAAAGAAGAAAAATTTCTTTCTCATTTCCTGCAACATTCAAAAAATCTGATATTACTTTATGAAATATGTAATTCTGATTTTAGTAATCATGACTTGACTTTAGAAAATCTCAGAATTAATTGTATTTAGAATATAAAATTATCTAATCTACTAATTATTAGTTAGATGATTAAGAATATAATAAAAATAATAGTAACTTATCTTTAATCTAAATAATTAAGAATAATAATAAAATTATTAATAAATATAAATAAGATATAACTAACATTCTATAAATATTAATGATTAAGTAAAATAAAGAAAATAATGATATAATATCATAATTTTCTTTTGCTTTCTCAGATTTTTGAAATTTTGAATTTCAAGAATAAAAAGAAGTTTGATACTATTCACAATATTAGAATTATTGATCTTATAATAATCAAATAGTATAATAATAATTATAATATGAAAGACTAAGTAAAAATAGAAAAATATTAATTTTACAAAAAAATAATATTTCTTAATATAATGATAAAATAAGTCTACCAAGTAATAATAAAGAAAAATAAAAAATAAATAAAATAATATTCTTACCTACTCAAATTCAAAAAAATTCATAAAAAAATCATGCTATTAATAATATTAAAATAAATAATAAAGAAGCATAATTTTATTACAGAAATAAAGAAATTAATTATAGAATAGTAAATAGATATAAAAATTAAATTAATATTAAAAGTATTAATAAAAATTATATGACTGAGTAATTATCTAATATGATATAAAATTATACCAATCTCTAAATTAGTAATAATATAACTAAAATTATAGAATTATATTTCATAGTATAGAAAATAGACATAAATATTAGACTATATTACAGATCTAATTATTCAGAAAATTCTCTTTTATATAATCTTTCTGAAAAATATATTAATCCAAAATTTTTATAATTCTAATTGATTATATTATACAGTTTTTATCAAAATATTCTCTCTTACCCTAGATTAACAAGAAAATAAGATAAATATAGTGCATCTAGCTTAGTCACATCAAATATTTTGAACTATATAGGCTTTGCATCCAAATATGTAATTACAAAAAAAAATACATAGTTAGATAGCTCTTAATAATATCTATAATTCTATGTATTTTTTTTGTAAAATGTATTAATAAATTTGTGAGCAGTTAGAATTTTAAAAATAACACTTTAATAATTATTGGCATATCCAAGTTGGAATTTCAGTGATCATATGTATCACGTGAAAAGATTATTATTAGTTTATTTAATAATATGTGACTAATATGAGTTGTTACTTGAAAATTAATATTAATTAAAAAAATAATAAATCAATGACTCCAAGTAAGGGTAATGATAAATCAGCAATCCCAAGCTCTATAAAAGAACTTGGATAACATCTTCCCCAATACTTATTAAACTCTTATTCCTTTTAATCATAATAAACTGCCCAATAAACTCCTATTCTATCACCTAAAGATTAATATTAAAAAAATAATAAATTGATGACTCCAAGAGCAATGATAAATTAGCAATCCCAAACTCTATAAAAGAGCTTGGATAACACCTTCTAATACTTATTATACTCTTATTCCTCTTAATAACCAATTACCTGATCAACACCTTTCCCTACAGACTTTAATAACACCCTCTAATGCTTATTAAACTCTTATTCCTCTTAATAATCAATCTACAAACTTATTACAAATGATCAAACTCTTCTAAAATACTTGCTAGAACTCAGCGATAAGATTGGTATTTTCTTACTGCAAAAACTGTAGCTTTTTCAGAGAGGCCATGCTCATATGCACTCATATAGTAAGCAGATTAGTGTGCAAAATAGCAAATCTTAGTTAGAGTAACAGACTCTAATACATATGAAATAATATTTTTAAGACTTCAAAAGATGTAATTATAATGCAATCATGAATATCGCTTTACTTTCACCCAGAATAACTCAATAAAATTGAGTTTGTAGTGAAATTTTGAATAGAAGATACACATATGATCAGCTGCTTTGATCATATCCTGTAAATGGCTTTTCTGTGATGTAAAGTCAGACTAACAGCTGAGAATTTATATGGCATAACATTTCAAGTTCATAAGATCTGATGTATAAGATTTGCACATGTCACATTGCTTCACTAGATCCTCTTTCCATAATCTATGCTCTTGAAGAATACGCTGAATACTCTTTGCTTTGGTAACACCATCAATATCTACAAATATTAGACTATGAGAAGAATCATTAGGCATCAGGTCATTATGAAGAAGTGGTTATTTTTCTCCATCCTTCATATTCATATGCAAAACTATCAGAGTATCACCAGCAAAAGTAGCATGATTATAGCTATTATCAAACATGAAAAGTGCGACTTTTCCAGAGTGTGTTCATTCAAAAATTGGGATAACTCTTTCAGTCACTTATTTTATGACATTCTGATTTGTTCACCAATCATCATGATTTATATCAGAATGAATAATAACACAAGTCTCTATATGTAAAAGACATTCATTATTAGGAAGTAGGTTATTTGCTGCTTGTTCTTCTGGCAAAAGGTGAAGATGTCCTATTGATTTGCAAATGAAATTACTTATATGAATACTAAGACTCTGTGATTTTTGTTGAATTTGATTTTCACCAGCAGAACCTCAAGTAGTAATAATACTATCATTAATATAGAAAACAGACTCATCATGAGTTACTAGAACAATTTCAGGAATGTTTAGTGGAAATATTGGTGGGATAATTTGATCCATATCCTCACCTGCATAGACTGAGAATCAAGACCATAGACTAGCTATTTATTCTAAAAAGCATTTCTAGTAGGTCACTATATTATCTTGCTTATGCCTATCAAAAAAGATACTTTTTGAGTGATCTTTGTAATCCCAGCTGAGATAATGCAGCTATGTCTGAGTCATTTCCTTACAAATAGTTTTCTTCCTCTCAATTCCAAAAGCTGAAATAGCTTCTTCTTTTACAAACTTTGTAAATTGATGGATAGTTATTTTAAATCTATTAGCCCATAAATACTTCATAATATTTAACTTGAGATTTTCATGTAATAAGAGTGACTGAATTTTTGCATGATTACCATGATATGATATAAAAAGTTGATCATTATATAATCATTGACTTGCCCATAAACAGATAATATGCACATGTCATGAACTCTTATTAACACTTGAAGAAAGAAGCTTGCTAGCTTCCAGTTTGGAAAATCCTCAGTCTTTAATCAAGTGAAGAAATTGGCTTACCATATAAAGTTACATATCATTTAGCTTTCTCTTTAATAGTACATCAAGCAATTCCAAAGTAAACTCATTATTATTTTTGAAGTTAACTATCTCATCATACAAGAGCTCATCATTGGTATTTGTTGAAATTTGAGTTGCTAGAAACCAATTTATAATTTTGCTGATATCTGATGCTGCCTTTTTCCAAGCTACTCTCTTGTTCTGCAAGGTTAATTCAGCAAAGCTAGTATAGGTAGGTTTTTGTTCTTTTGTATCTGATTGTTTTG
Organism: Ambispora leptoticha; assembly: GCA_910591765.1. Taxonomy (NCBI): domain Eukaryota; kingdom Fungi; phylum Glomeromycota; class Glomeromycetes; order Archaeosporales; family Ambisporaceae; genus Ambispora; species Ambispora leptoticha. The sequence continues at coordinate 8,086 of CAJVPS010003187.1, forward strand.
CTTTAAGAAGTTTTTCAAACCAATCTGGCTTTAATTATTCAAATTCTTCTACAAATTGATTATCATCCAAAGGTTCATTTTTACTACTAGTCCATAAAGCATCGAAGTCATTTTCACCGCTGGTCCATAAAGTACTAAAGTCATTTTTATACTAGTCGATAAATCATCAGAGAGTCTTTTATTACATTTAATATCATCTCAGCACTTCTTAACAGCTGAGATACAGTGCTAAGTATGTTTACTTCTTTTTGTCATTGATATTGATTATTTGTAATGAAAAAAGATTTTAACAAAAGTATATAGAGTTTGAATTACTCACCACCAATAATATCTAATAAACAAGTGGACCTATGATACATAAATATGATATAGAGAAAAAAAATGCAAGGCTAAAAGTTATGCATAAAAGTGAAGACAGGAAGCGCAATATGTATACTTTTAGCAATATGCATGCTTTCACATGATAATAATGAGAGTCACATATATTATAAAATATTTAATAAATCAATTTATTTTTAGAATTTACATGACTATATATTATATGCAATTCTATTGGTAGCATTGGATTATATGCTATATTATATTACATACTGAAATTTCAGTAGTGGTGTAGCATTTGATGCAACTAAGCTGGACACACCATAAAAAATCTTTTTTTATTTAAAAACTCTAATTTTATATAACAAGATTAGATTACTTTTGATCTTAATTAAAACTTCTATATACTTTCTTATACTTGAGACTAATCAGACTATATATTCTTTAGATAAATAATATAATTCTTTTTATAATTTTTTTCAAACTCTTAATAGTTCTAATTTTTTTTGTCAGATTATTTTTCATGAGTCTTCAGATATTTTCAATTAGATTTTAATCAAGAGATATTGACAGTTATAAGAGAACTTTTACATTTATTTTCTTCTTTCATATCTTTATAATTTTTAAATGATACTTGAAATCATTATCTTATTGAAGAATTTACTAATCATTTTTCTGATCAAAAAGTTCATTAGCAAATAACAAAAAATTTATTTCATATATATTTAATAGAAAATTAATATTGAGATTTTTCATATAGCAAACTAGCTTGTTAAAGTTTACAGATAAAAAATACTCTCATATATGAATCTTCAAAGAATACTTCACAAAACAGCTTATCTTTTTTCTTCTAAAAAACTATCAAGTCTATTTTATATTTTAATTTAAATAAAAGATATTTTAACTAGAACAAGATGATTTTTTTAGATGAAAGTTCTTATATTTTTTCACACATTCCAGCTATTTTTGCTAATATTTCTCTGTAAAAAGAGATTTTGAAAGTTTATTTATGTATTTATCTTTCTCTTCATAAAGATGATATTATATAGTGCATATACTAATATCAATATTCTGCTTAATTATCTTCTTTCAAATTTCTGGAGCCATTATATTAATTTTTTTTGCAAGCTTTACTATTTACTTATCATATCATTAAGTAATTATTCTTTATCAGTCTGTCTTTAATTTATCACTCAAGTCTTGATTTTCTTCCTATCTTTAAATCTAATAACAGGCTTTTTTTTATTATAACAAATTATTTTAGTTATCTTATATATTGACAGCTTGAAATATTTTGGATAGATATGCAAAAAGATGATTTCATATTATTGACTTAAATTTAAAGATATTTTTTTAGATAATTTTTTAGATAAAATAGAACTTTCATTTTTTATTAATATATAATTCTTTAAAATATAAGTGTGATCTATATTTAGACTATACTATATGCATGCAAAATTATAGTATTATGTATATGATTATTTGAAAATTATAAAGAGAGAAAATACTTTTGATAAATACTATATTATTCTTTAATTTAGCATATTTATACTATATCATACTTATTTGTAGAATATTATTTATTATAAATAACTTCTTTTATTTAATTAATTTATTATTTTTTTTATTCAAACTTTTTTAAAATACTATTACTTCACAAATCAAGAGCAAAAATTATTTTGACTAATATAGCATTAAAAATAGTAATAGTGATATCTTTTAATAAAAATATAGACTTTAATATATTCTGAACTAATCAAAAAATAATTAATATTATAATAAATACAGATTTAATCAAAAAGAAACTATTTCTTTATAATAAACTTAGCCATATTATGACTAGAAATATATTATTATAATATTAGAAAATTATTAATAGAATTAGTAGATTATTTCATTATATTTCAAAATAATTAATCTTAAGCTTAAAAAAGTTATTATTAATAAAACTTGATAGAATAATAAATAATGACTTTGAAAAACTATTAAACTTAGTAAAAATCTAATATTTAGCTTTAAATTTTGTAAAGCAAAATACTAATAAAGAGAATTCTGTTGTGATATAAACTTTTAGTAGAATATTAATAGTTATATATTATTGGTTACTTTATATCATAATATATTTAGATAAATAATTATTTATATCTTATTAAATATTAACTTTAGAGAATATTATTTATAAATATTTTTAGAAGATTTTATAATCATGACAAAATTATTATAGTAAAGTTAGCAAAACTATTATAGCAAAACTAATAATACTATTATAATAAAACTAATATTATAAT
>CAJVPS010003188.1:0-10690 GCA_910591765.1 Ambispora leptoticha
GTTGAAATTGTCTCATTCTGTCCTAATTTCGCCACTTCAACTTGCAATAAATCAACTATCGTAAAATGACAAAAAAATTAGACATGTTCCAACATGAAAAAAAAACTCTTTCTAGATACCCATCATTATGATCGCTACTTACCGTCAAATTTCCGTTTTCTCAGACTTCTCGGATCAGCTTCTTCTAATCATAGAATTACTATGAGTGTCATAGTTTATTCGAATAATCACTTTCCAACGAAAGAATAAAGCAAATCTAAAAAGTAGTTACTTACCATCACGACACATTGATGCTAAAAGATTGGTTATGTTTGTAATTACCTAGCATAGATTTCATAGAAATTAAAGAAAAATTAAGAAATCAAGAGCGTTAAAAAAGATGCGTAAACCACGAACCTGTTTATGTTTAGTATGCAACATTTTACAAGAAACGGTCTCCGCGACCAAAAGATTATAATTCTCGGTCATGCGTCTCATACTTTCCATCATTTCGGCCATCTGGGTTGACAATCGATCAATTCGATCATCGTGCATCATATCAGCCATGTTAGTACCTTCAGTCGGACTAAGACTAGATGCAGATCCAGACATACCACCACCAACGTTGCCACCTCCACCTTTCAACATCATTTGATTTGTTTGTGTCTGTTGTTTCGCGCTTTTTCGTTTAATGTTTTGCAAAGAAGCCAATTGACCTCGTCGAAACTCTGGGTGTTTGAATTCCCAGGCTTGACTTTCACTTGATGGGTTCGCGTGAAACATGTCATTGACTGAATGAATTATTTTTGTTAATATAAGAGAGGCGGAGTGTTCATCATGAGGAGAGGAGAGAACATTTCAAATAAGTATATGTTAGTTTTATAAATAAAAACAAAATAACCAAGATGAAGATTTATATCTCACGCGATCGATTGGCCCGAATAAAGTTACCTTTATGGAAACCGTACACTATGAAATTTTCCAAAACAAAAATCATCAATAATCTATTTTTAAAATTACATAATCACTCGAAAATGGATATTATTATTATTATAATACTTACTGTTTAATTGTCTGACAAAACTTTGCCAATTATTGTGCTTGAAATATTGTGGTAACACGGTTTTGGAAAATTCCGTCGGATTTGATACACTGAACACGTCACCAGAGGGTGCCCATGATATTAGGTGTTGAATAGATTGATCTTCAACCATTCTATTAAAGGTTAATGAAGGTTAATGATAGTTAATAAATGTATGCATGCAAGCAAGCATAAGGATCTTCGAAAAGTAGAATATTTATATTCGGATATTCTATATGCGAGTTAAAACTACCTACGTGTATAGTTTATTAACGAATGCGGCTTGAGTTTTATGATTCGACGAATTCAAAGTAATATTCGACGTAGTCGAGGTAGTGGGTGTTATATTTCCCGTAATTGTAGGCGAAGGTGTCGTTGGATCCTTTTTATTATTATTATCGTCTAACGTTAGATTAGAGCTGGGGGAATTTGAGGAAATGGTATTGGTGGGTGTGGTTGTGGTAGTGGCGGTGTTTTCATTTGTTGACGAAATATGAAAAGAGCCAGGTGGCTCAGATTTTGGCGCGAGAAACTCTTCTTTGGCGTCCGAGTTGCTTCGTTCAAAGTTCTTAATATTCTCGTCATTGGTGGTGTCATTCGTGGTGGTTACGTTAGTTGAAATGGGAGAAGTATCTTCTTCCATTTTTCTCGCTTCCTCAAGGCTGTTCCTGTTTCCCGGAGAATATTCTTTTTTCTGGCTTGTTTTTTCGACTATATTTTCTATCGAGTTCGGTAGGCTTCCGAGCGATAAATAGCAAAGACTGTTTTTACAAGAAAAGTTGATTATTCATACAATTGATGTGCACAACCTGAATATAACTAGTTTTCTATTATATTTATAATTGATTTTTCCAACCCATTGATTGGGAACGAGGGAGGACACCACCCAGAGTTCAATGAACATGTGAGAATAATGATAAAATAGTTGAGAAAAATTACTGCTACTTACTATATAGTAGATAATGAGCGCACATACGTCGCAAACGATAGATATAATTTTCTTTTGGGCCAAAACTTTTTTCTGAAAACAATTATTAATTAGGGAGATTAGAATGAATGAGGATAGAATGAGAGGGAGGGTGAATCATAAGTTAAAAGAGCGTGGGTAAAAATACGTATATAGGTAAAATTTTTATTCCGCACCTCAAAACCGTTGAATATTTGATTCTGTATTTCGGTGGAAACTTGTTATTTTTGATCTGGACCTTTTGGTTTTATTATGTATATATATATATATATAGCATTCATTAATTGGAATAATAATATCGATATTTTTATCAAAATATTGGGCGAGCGTATGTTTGTTTTATTTTATGGTGTTCCCACTCGGGAAAACTTGAAGAAAATTCTTTATTCCAATAAGGGCAGAAGTATAAAGAATGGCCAGGCCCATAAAAAAAAATAAACACGCGTAAACTAAAAAAACAACTTTCTGAATCTTATTTTCATCATCAACATCGACATAATCAGCCTAAGCCAATCTCATGGTTTTCCTTTTACATGAAAAAAAATCTAGAAGATTTTTCGATTGTCCATTCATGATTCTATTTTTTTTTATAGTGTGTATTGTATAATTACGTAATCATATAATTATGTATAAAGTTACAATACACATTGTATATATGTAGATTGATACATCATACACACAAACACACACACACACACACACACACGTACATATATATATAACAATATATTAATATATCAAGATAATAAAGTAATGTGTAAACTATAATTCGAGAGGTAGGTTCTTGACGTCTTCTAAAAATTTTGCTTGTTGTGAATATGATTATGAGATGATAATGAGAAAAAAAAAAAGGAGAAAAATAAATATTACAACTCTTGTCTTCTCGGTCACGTATAAATCGCGCACGCTCCAACCACCATAAGATCAAATGAAGAACCGAATTTCCGGATATAAGAGGGAAAAAAATTATAATGCCAAGAATTTTTGAGATATAGCAAAAAGAAGCTTTATTTGGAAAGGCGGTGCATGAATTTACGATAGCAGTGTCGTATCATAATCAAAAAAGAATAGAAATAGAATAGTTTGGTAGAATAAGAATGTAATAATTGGTTGGTGAGCTGATGTTCTCGAACAAGATAGAAAAAGACAAAGAAACAAAAGAAACAAACAATGCAGTAGTCTAGAATGTCAATTATTATAGGGAAAATTACGTTAGGAAGAATTGATCCACATACATACATACAAAGATGTATCGGTATACCTCTTAGTGGCGCAATAATAATAAACACAGCATTTTTTTTTTTGACAATGTACAAAACACATCTATCTATACATGCAATAAATAACAAACATATTTTTTTATTACTCTTACATTACACAAACTTAACATTAACATTACACGTCCCCCATTCAGTGATCAATTTTTGGATACATGTCAATGATAATGTTTTCTTGGCAAAAAAATTTGATGACGAACATCAAATTCAAAAAAGAAGAGTATCTTTGAGGGAGTGACATATATTACCTCATTATGGGATTACTTATAGAACCTCGAACTTATATGTCACTTTCTCTTATCAGATCATCTTATCATTCACTCGTCCTTCGGGACATGTCTATAAGAGGATGTGGCTACGCTTAAGGATGCGACTAATATAAGTAACTCTAACTTTGTTATCGCTCGCTCTCTTCTTTGTTTGCCAATATTTTTTGTTAGTATCAATCATTATTAATCAAATATTTACAAAAACTTCCATGTTCAGGTAGATATTTTAATCCCAGCAAAAAACATTTTATTTTAAATCGTTATCTTATTGAGTCTCGTTTGAATTGTCCAAATCAAGTCATATCGATGTCTTTTCATTTCCCTATAAAACTTAAAATCCGGTACTTTGTTCTATTTTTATAGAAAGTAATGTGCATCTTTACCAGAAATACACAAAATATTTTAACTGATTAATCAACTCGAAACATTGGACTAAAAACAGCTCATTAAGCAGGACGTTTGATGTTTTTTGGCCCTAATCATCTCGATACTAATTTATTGCTACACTAAATTAACATGTTTCAGAAGAATGAGAGAAGATCAAAGCACAGACGCACGATTATTGCAAATGATCTCCGTTATTGATTTTTTAAAGTGCTTACCTTTTGAAAACACGTTTTTTATAATGAAAAGTTTTGCAGTGATTGTTAAATAAATTTTAAGGGACTCGTTAACATTCCTTGTAGCTACCAAGTTGACAGCTGAATTTTATCCTGACGCACTTATGACTTAAATTATTAGGTTAATAATCTTAAAGAAAATTTGTCCGAGAAATCGATATGGGATAAAATCATTCGTAAATCACACACTATTCATTGGAATGCTCCATGGTATGTGATACGAGAACGGTCGAGTAATTTTCATTTTTCATATCTTGTGTCGGATTTGTTTTGCCGGGTTGATTAAAAAATTCGCGCACCTCTATTGGACTCCCCCAATTAAGTAAAAACTTTTGATTTACTCTAAATGAAATATACTAGCTAAACGAGATTAACAGTATCAGAATATAGGTGGGATTTTCGAGCATATGATCATTTGATCATTTGTACAATGATGCTTTTTTGTGTAAATTACTATGGCATATTTTTTTTATAATTAAATATACATTTTTATTAAAAAATTAATCATAAAAGTTTCTTAATATATACACCTTACAACAAATCACTGGAATTTCAAAAAAAAGAATAATGAAATATATAGAACTTTGAATTTCTCTGAAAGAGTTGTTTTAATTGCAAAAATTTTATTTTTAATTAAAAAAAATTTCTGCAATAATTTCATAACAAGAATTCTTTCAGGAAAAATCCAAAAAATAAGAAAAAAATATAGATTAAATTATAAATTATAAACTTTATTTTAATATAAAAAAATTTAAAATTTATCTTATTATTTTTATTATATTTTGATCAAGTAATTTATTATAAAGTTATTAAATTTATTTTTTTATATCTTAAAAGATATTAAAAAGATAATAATTTTATCAAAAATAATATAATATTTAAAATAATTAATATAATTAAATAATATAATTCTATAATTTAAAATATTATTAATTCAAATTAATTTTATTTAGTTAAATTCTTTGTAATTATTAAATATATTGAATTTTTAATATTATATTATATTTATTCTTTTGAATAAAATAAAAAAATTGATAATAATTATCAAAATTCTAACTTTTTTATATTTTTTTTTAAAAATTAACTATTTTTAATTTAGATTATCATCTTATATAATTATTATAAATCTTTATTATGTTAATAATTTTTTTTAATATGAATTTAATAAGATAGATATATATTTTAATATTGATATTATTTTATATATCCTAAATTTTCTTTCATAAATTCTCTCTAAAATTAATTTTAGAAGATAATATAAATAATAATTAATAATATTTTATAAGTATTTAATAAGATTAAGATTTAAAAATTATAATAATTAATTAAGAATATCAACTTTATTATTAATAAATTATTAATAAATTTTAATAATAATATACTTGAAATTATTATTCTATTAAAAAATAATATTATTTAGTATATAATTAAAATTATTAATAGTTTTTAAAAGATTTTCTAAAATAATTTTTTTATATAATATATTATCTATTCTATTATTAATCTTATAAAAATTATTAATATTATAAATAGTAAAATAATCTTATATTATTATTCTTTTATTATCAAATTTAATAATAGATTTAATATATAAGCTTTTTAATAATTTTCTTTTTTTTCAATAATATTTATATTTATTTAATTTAAAAATATTAAATTTTAATTTATCTAATCAGATTATTCTTATTTAATTTAATTTTTATATTTTTTTGTGAAATTAAGTTTGTATTTTTGATATTTTTTTAGATATGACTTTTTATATTTTATTCTTCATAATTATTAAGTATATAATAAATAGTTTAAGTTTTTTATTTATTATATATGAATAATCAAATTTGCTAATATTAATAAGAATATATTTTTTTATCATATTTATTTAATATAAGTAGCTATGAAAATGTTAATATTTTATTATTATACAATTTTTCTAGTATTATAATCTTTTTTTAAGAATAATAAGAATTTATTCTCTATTTAGATATAATATAATATTTATTTTTTTGTGTATATTCTGAAAAGTGACTTCATTATAAAAAAATAAATTAATAAAAAAATATTTATTTAATTATATTTGTATTAGTCTTAAATATGTAATAATATCTAATATAAAAAATATCAAAAATAAAGTAATGCATATTTTATAAAACTTATCTATATATTTCATAATTGATAGCTAAAAAAAATAAAATATATTTAATTAATTATTAAATTATTATAATTAGTAATTTAATTTAAGTTTTATTAGTTATTTTTTAAAAATAAAAATTCTTATTCATGTATTGTATTATTTATGATTGTCACTATAGAATATTAAATTTATAATTCATAATTAATAATAAAACTATTATTATAAATTAATATATATTTATAATTGCATCTCTTTATGATTAAATTATTCAATTTGAGTTTTTCAGTTATTAAATAATGATATTTATATCTTTCTACGATTATTTAATTTTGTTTTTTTCTAGGGTGCATAGAGAGATTTGATTGTATTTATATAAATTTTGATTATAATTTGAGAATTATAAAAGAATAATTCAAATTATACCAAGCAAATTAACAATCAATCTCGTTTATAATCATCTTCTATATAATTACATTTTTATAAGCACACCTATATTTGATATTATTTGTCAACCTCTTTATGAGTACATTAAAAAAATTACTAGGATTTAAAAGTGTAATTATAAGAAAGATTGACTGTATTGCAAACTCATAATGTAACAAAATAAATTATGAATTATAAACTCATAAAGAAACTATCCTAATTTTGTCTGATATAAAAGCTTAAGAATAATACAATGATATTAATTTGACCGAAAACAACAATCGGGCAAGAGGTAATAAAACTTTAACTGCATCAAAGCCAATTCCGTCACCATATTGCTATAGAAAATGTAAATCGTTGGATAGATCACTAATCTAAATGGCACAATATAGCTAGCCCGTGATAAATTTATAATTTTGTACTTCAAACAGAATGTTCGATGAATTTCCTCTCAATTGGAGATACTTAATTTAGCAAACTTTGACGAATTTTTACAAACAATTTAGGTACATTAGTGATACTTTTTAGATATTAAATCCGCTGAGACATTTCTAGAGTTCAGAACGTTTTTCTCCCAAGAGTTCTGGCTGGACATATGACGAAACCTTCATTATGCAGTTGTAGATTTATACTTTGAAGACCAACAAGTAGCTTGAAATACTTTGATTTTTAACAAATTTAATATTTACAGAATTTTGCCAAGATGAATAAAAATCTGGCCATTGCGCGTTACAATTTCAAAGTAGGTTTAATACCGCTGTAGCTATCGATTATTAAGTGAAATCTAAAACGAAGAATTTTGAAACATTTACATTTTTAAAATGGATGATTTTTCAATTAGTTCTAAAAGAGAACGCCATTTATTTCTATCAATGCATCGAGCAAGAAAAAAATTTATCAAAAATTAAGGAAATAGCTGTATTTTTGAACGAACAATCATATTTCTGAGCGTACAATATATTTAGATAATAAAGCAGAGACTGATATTGGACCTGATACATTACGTGTGCAGTTCAATATCATTACTGCTCTATTTAACATTGACATTTTCTATTGTTTCATTGGGAAAATTATCAGACTTGAATAAACACCCTTCCGACCTGTTACCTCAGAAGGCAAAGATGATGTAAAAACATAAAAAAAATGTTTATGGCATTCACATGCGGGAGTTTCAACAATCAATAACGATAAGTATTATTCGTGAAAGTGGCACGAGGTAACATTCATTGATCATAATATATACAGCCAATATCTAAAACACATAAGAGTCTTTTAAATAACAGATTTAATTATTTTTTTGTCGCAAAACAGTTTTTTTACTAAATCATCAAAATGTCGACTTTGCATTTGAATGCTAAAGGTGTGTTTTTTGATATTATTATAGTTTACGCTTTCTCTTAAAATCAAAAACTCAGTTCAAACTATCTCAGATTATTGGAATAAAGATATGAATCGATGGAATGTGAACGACTGGGATATCTACATAATCAAGCAAGACCCGAAAATCACGAAAATGCAATGTCATAAGTTGTTGAGCGCAGAACTTAAACGTATGAAACTAAAATTCACGAACGATCATCCTGTTTACCAGCGTGTTGAGAGAGTTCAATATATGCTAAAGGTAAATTGATCTCTTTCCCGGTTGTTATCTCGATCACTAATCTCTTCTTTGTTTTTCATTGCAGCGAATCCAAAAAGATAAATTCAACATCAGACTATGGAAAAATCTAAAAGAAAGGGTAACAACTTGCTTCATTTAATATTTGCATTTTCATGTATACCATGTGGTTGATAAAAATCTATTAAAATGATAGAATGAAAAAGAATGAAAATTGAACGGGGATTTTCAATATCAACTTCGAATTAATACAAAAACAACAAACAGACGTTTCTTTTAATATGAGTAACACATGAAGCATATTCTAAACGGTATTATTTCTTGGATTGTCACGGCCTGATTTATCAAAAGGGACACAACTGTGCGATATCGATATTTTATGTATGGCAGATATTTACCGTAGCGCAAAAGATGACTCCTATTTGCTTTCACAAGAGAACTTCAGTTTTTAACATTATTTTAATAATCTGGTATTAGATATTTGGCTGTGCAAAAAAATTTTTTTGCCAGTTGGACACTGTTTATCCAAATTCGCATTGGCATTTGTCCTCGGTCAACAGTATTTTTTTGACCAAAGGCAAAACGAGCATACCTAGTATATTTAATATGAAAATTCTATAAATATTTTCGATAGTATATTATTTTCAGATAATTTTTAGGTTATGTATGTGATGGATGCGAAATGATTTCAAATCTACATATACATAATGCTGGGCAATTTTAGAATACGTGCTCATTCATTTCTGAACACCATAGCGATAATAATTGTTACCGAATATACGTTAAAAATATTTCTTTCAAAGTATGAATTTTTGCGTTGCAGAACCGTTTTTAATTTAACTATATTAATTATACAAGGACCCCCTACATTATGCTTTTGAATTATGTGAATAGGCAATTATGCATTATGCTATGCTGGATTTGAATTATGCATCGCATCGCATAATTCTGCTGGCAAATTCCTGCTAAGCAATCTTGTTAGCGAATTAGTCATCTAAACCGATTTGGTACACAATTCAGACATCCCTTATAATGTCACCTGTGGTTTTCTTAAACGTTAATCGCGTAAAAATTAAAAAATGTAACAAATTTCATTGAACAAAAAAAGAAAGCTAAGGCTTTCTTAGAGTTTATTCTCTTTCTTTTCGTTTTGTAAATTCGAGGTTTTTCATCTAATAATCTAAAAAAAAAAACTATGACACAGTCGCCATTTCCGGATAATTTTGACCCTTACTCGCCACGGATAGTTTCAAGCATTGACTTGTTAATATTCATTTATTTCAGCATAGCGTTTATAATAATAGCGTATCCACTCTACCGTATAGTTGCTGGCGCATTTAATTGGGAGTTGACAACCAAGACGCCAGCAAAACATTACGGTGATTTAATGGCGTTGTTTCGTTATGGGCTTATTGTATTCGTGCTGGGTGGGTACTCGGGAACATTTAAGTAAGTACTACGTAGGTTATATCGTTTAGTTCATACAATCCTAAGACAAAGATATAACTAATAATTCAATTAGTTGGATCTCGATATTATCATTTTACATCGCAATGTACTCCTATGGTCTAATTGCTCAAATACCATTCGCACAGACTTCACTTCCACGATGGCGAACATGGCCGTTAGCAATGTGGATTCTATTTATTGCGGCGTTTGCTATTATCTTGGCGTTTGCCGGGTTTCATATCTATTTGGCGGATTCTTATGAGATAATGAACGAACCACGAAAGCATAATACGGAATTTGTCGCGTGGTATTTGGGATGTTTAATTATTCCGGCTATATTGGCGACTGTTGCACTGATGTTTCAAAAAGTACAAAATGACTATGATTACAATAAGATTGAAGATGGGATATTTACAAAGATTTTTGGATGTATGACTAGAAAGAAAGCACAAAATGTTAATGATAATAGTACCAATGAACAACATACAATAACTGTGCAAGGAGAAACTGCAACTGCTACAAGCCCACCTGGACCAAAAATCAAAGCCCGCGTACACTTGCATCATTGGCAAATTTTCTACGTGTTGGCATTCTTTACGCGATTTGAGCATCCGGTATCTCGTGTTGCTAGTGGGATTGTGCTAGGAATTTATACTCAGGGGATGACAGCGTATGTATTCATCATGGCATTATTTTTTTTTTGAAAGTGTTTAATGTTTCTTCCTTTTTTGATAGGTATGGACCTGATAGTTTTCTCGAGGAATATTCGGAATGATTTGCTTGTTAGATGTTTTTTGTTATTTATTTATTATTATAATTTATTTATTTATTTATTTATTAAATTTATTTTTATATTGAAACATAATTTTGAGTATATGC
>CAJVPS010003189.1:0-10687 GCA_910591765.1 Ambispora leptoticha
AATAATAATAATAATAATAATAATAATAATAATAATAATAATAATAATAATAATAATAATAATAAAAACTTCTTTTTGCATCTCTTCCCTATCGATCCCTTGACCGGACAGAGCCATACTTTACCAAGCGCAAAAATTTCTTCTTAACATAATAAAATTACTACATAATATACAGATTCTACTAATAAAAACTTTACTTATCTTATATATTCTCTTTTTACTATTTATCAATGCTACTTCAGCCTTTTAATTCTTTTTATTTTTTTATTTTCTTTTCTCTAAAAATTTACTCCAAAAAACAAAAATAATAAAAAATCTCAAAAACATACAAAAACACATAAACTCATAATATTTTCTCCTAATATTTTATTATCATGTCTACTAACAACACTAAAAATAAACAAACTACTAACTCTTCTTTTTTTTCTTCTCTCATATACATTACTATACAGAATTTCTTAGGTATTTCCTCCTCATCTTCAAATAATACTAACAAGCAAATCTCTACTAGCATACCAAGTAATCTATCTGATCTCTAATCTTCCCAGCAAATAATCCACAACACACAATCACAAGCTAATCATACTAAAAAAGCAAAAACTGATTATATCAATGAAATGGAATCAGTTAACACAAAACAAATAAATAATACATTTCAAGTAGACAATACTCACACAGCCTCCTCTCAATCAACTGATCTTAAAGCAATCCTTCCTCATCTAGTAACACACATGTTTATTCTTCTATGTTATACAGTGAACACATAATCAATCCAACCTCACCATCTAATAACATAATTTCAAAAATCACATCCCCTAATTCTGCTGATAACCAATGGATCACTATATATAGTACTAAATGATTTAGAGGATGGATCAAAGAATCATCACTCCCCAAAAATAATACTAAAAACAATATCAAATACATCAACAACATCTTTTAAAATAATCCAGAATTCTTAAGAGCCAAATCATTTTCTCTCAATCAAATAAATTATATTTATATTGAATTTGCATCAGACAAATCTCTTCAGATAGCTCTAGATACTCCAGTAAATGACAATTACATCTCTGACAAAAAACTGCAATCCTCTAATCTAATCAACCTAGTGATAATCGCAGCATTAAGAGATGTTTCTCTTGGAATAACCAAAGATCAGATCTAACACATAATGGAAAAATTTGGAAAAATTGTCAATATAACACAGAAAATCACATCCAAATGGACCTATACCAAAGTCCAATTCGAATTACCAGAACAAGTAGAACTAGCTATTAATGAATGATTTACTCTCCTAGATACTGATTATATACGTATCCTTCCAATAACCAATCAACTCAAAATAATTAAAAAAAGAGACACATATATAACTAAACTTCTTAATCTTTCTTATAAAACAACAGTCTTCGAGCTTGATAATTTTTTATAAAAAATTCAAGCCAAATCTTGCTTCATTCCTCACTCTCCTATTCATTACAACAGATAATGCTTTGCTATAATCTCCTTCAAAAATGAAATTGACATGGCAACAGCTATGCAATAGTACTTCATACTTTGTAACTCAAAACTGTACTGGAAATCTTCAACTGTAAAAACATGTAGAATTTGCTTTAACCCCAATCACAGCATAATTTCATACACATCAAAAAATAAAAAAGCACGCCAATATCAATAACTCAACAAGCTATATGAAAACCAAGATATTTCCTATTGCAAACCTATAATTACTTCACTAACTCTTAATTACAAAAAAGCCCTACTTCAATCCAACACAATCAATAAAGACAAAGCTAAATCTACTGACAACTCAACTACAAAAACATCTGAATTCTCATCAAATCTAACTCTTACAAAACATGCACATAAAATCCTCACACTCAAACAGGACTTAGAAACTTTCAACAAAAAACTCAACCTGCTAGAAAATAAATTAAATTCAATAGAAACAAAACTCGACACAATTATTAATAACCAAAAATAGGTCCCTGTCATACCAATCTTCAATGATCTTCAAATACCAATCCATACTAAATCACTAATATTTGAGCTACTCACTACTTCCATTACTACTACTACATCAGCATCTTCAGATACAAACATCACAAAATCTCAACCTTCCATGATTTTATCTCTTCAAACTACTATCATCGAAAAAAATAAAGAAATCAATCATCTTAAATCTCTCAATCAGAACCTCATATCTAACTTACAATTCTTACAAAATGAGCAAAAGTCCTTACAAGAATGTTTAAACCAAATTGAATAATACCTTTCTAATGAATCACAATAATAACTCAAACATATCTCAATCAACTCAACCAAACTCAATAACTAATTTACCATTCATATACATTGATAACTTATCCTTTACAAATAAATCAGAATACTTCAAATCTGCCAATTCAATTCAACTATTATCTTTAACACTTCCAATAGAAAGTCCAGTCATATCAGATAATAACGATAACTAATCCTTCAATGACAATATTGAACCACTCCCATCATCTCTTAACATTCAACCATCTAATCACAGATCACAACACCAACTCAATATTCAAAACTTACCAATCAATTCATCATACTTATACACAAATAATCCTACTTTCACAAGTAATACATATTCTATTTCACTAACAAATCAAACTTAATATCCCTCACCATCACTATCAAACAGTCTTTCTGATAATTGTAATAATCCACCAATATTCAATAATATTGGGTGCAAACTATCTAATACCTGGTGATTATGCACTTTTAATATGCGGAGAATAAACTTACCAAGCAAAGCAGATAATACTCTCCAATTCTTTAATTAACATCAAATAGATTTCCTATGTCTCACAGAAACAAAACTTAAAAGTTACATAGCAAAATTTTTGTTTCTCAAATCAAAACAATATCATCACTTATTCACTACCAATGACCAATAATCATTTGGATCAGAAGTCAGTATTCTAATTAATCAAGAATAGGCTAAACATATCTAAAAAGTCAATTACATCAATGGTCGTCTCATTCACATTAATCTTGCCTTTTCTGAAAATACAACAATACATATCCTGGCTATTTATTTTCCAGCATCCTTACTTTCAAATAATAATCTCATCAAAAAAAAAATGCTACGATACATTAACTCAATCCTCTCATAATCTGATCACATAATCCTCCTGAATAACTTCAACAAGCACTTTTTCAAGGTGCCAAAAAATGGTATAGTTGATCTTCTAACATTCAAAGATTTCTATGAAGCTATTTACACACTACATCCACAAAGAAATGATCCTACTTGGTCCTGTCAAGACACTAACTGTAGACTAGATATGATATGGTGTTCACTAAAGATTTCATCTCTCTTAATACATTTAGCTATAACAGATCCTCAATGGATCATAACTGATCATCTCTCAGTACTCTGCAACATCTCAACCACATCTTTTGCTCATCATATCCCTCTTTACATCCTAAAAAAATGAAAAACCAAGCAATTCACCTACATAACAAATAATCTTCCAGAAGAAGTTTGGGAAAAATATCAAGAATACATAGATACTCAATGCAATAACAGTTCTCTTTCTCCTAATTATGATATCAACTCTCACTGGCAATTACTAAAGACTATTATTCTTAATGCAGCAAATAGCTCACTAAAAAAAACCAGCTGAATTGCATATCATCATCACCCAAATTCTACGTCATTCTCAACAAAAAACTTAAACTAATAATACAAATAATCCATCTCATCTCACAATCCACCCTTCCTATCTCAGAAAACATCATTCAACTTTTAATAAAAAACTTAACAGAACTCATCAAACTAGAACCCACTCTTGATATACCAATCACTAAATGAATTTCTTTATCATCAATCAACATACTAATCACAAACTTGCTACAAATCAAAACACATCTTCGTGATAAAAAGATCTTACAAGCCCAATAACTAAAAATCTCTCAAATCAATAACGCAATTCAAGAAAATATTAAACAGTTTGGCAGTTATCACACCAAAATATTATCTAATATTCTAGAAAAACAAAAGTGCCAAATAATTATCAATAAAATTATTACTCCATCTGGAATATCAGACCATCCTGAAGTTATCAAAGAATCAATCAAATAATATTTCACTAATTAGACTTACTAACGCATTATTACAGTATAGCCAGATCAAGAATGATAATAACAATATAATCCAATCTTACACATTCTGAATAACGTATTTAACTCAGTCTCAAACCCAATTTCAAATGAAGAATTCCAATATATGCTGACTAATACTAACTCATTTAAATCACCTGGACCCTTAGATATATAACATATTCTATTAAAAAAGGTAACTTCATCTTTTCATTCTCTTCTTCTCTCTCTTTACAATAAATACTTAATTGAAAAAGATATACCTTCAGAATGAAAACACTCTAATATTATACTCATCCCAAAACTATGTGAATGGGAGGGCAATCTCGACTTGATGCATCCAATCACACTAATTGAAACAGCTCACAAAGGTCTTTCATCAATTCTGACAAATCGCATCTCTGTAATCTGCAAGTAACTTAACATTCTTCAAGGAAATAACTTCTCTATACTCAAAGATACATCTATCATCAGTTCCATTCACATTATAAATAGCATACTCAAAGACTCACATGAAAAACATCAGGAAATCTGGTGTACCTTTCAAGATATGCACTATGCATATGACTCTGTCAGTTGGTATATGCTGGAACTAGCTCTCTTACGTATTAAAATGAACTCTACATACATTACACTCTGCAAAAATATTCACACTATATATCAAAATCAAATTATAACTGAATACGGACTCACTATACCTTATCCTGTCCAGGATGGTCTTGATCAAGGTGAAGTCAATGCACTTATACTGTGACAGATCTTTTATGACCTCTTGTTATGTTAAATAAAAGCATAATATTCATCACAAGGATATACCATAACATCCAAGTTAACATCTATTCTCAATCAAATATCTTATCAATCCCATCTAATAATTAATAATCTAGCTTTTGTTGATGACACAGTCTGGATTGTCAACAGTCACCAAGCAATATAACAGATTCTTAATACTGCATTTCAATTCTACAACATGTGTGACATTGAAATTAACTCAAAGAAAACAGAAGCAATTTACTACAAATCAACTGAAATACATCCTAACACAAAACTTTACATTGGAACAACCAGCAATCAAATACAAATTCTCTCCCCAAACATCTGTACTAAATATCTTGGTCTATATATTAATGCAAATGGTACTTTCAACACTCAGCTAAACAAAATTAGATCAGATATCACACTTATATCTAACTTACTAAGTCATAAATGTATCATCAACAAACAAGTAATTTACATTATTAATCAGATACTCATTCTAGTATTTGAATACTGCTCCCAACTTTTCGTTATATCCAAAACTGAATGTGACAAACTAATGAGATAACTAAAAAAAGTTATCAAATCTAAAGCAAGACTACTATCATCTTTTCCCGATTCAGTTCTACATCATCCAAAATTCTTTGCTCTAGATCACCTGTGGTCTATCCAAACTCGTGCAAAAATCACAGAGCTCTTCTATCATCTAAATGATCTACTCATTCTTAGCTTAGTAACACATATTCGTTTACAATATCTCCAGGAACAAAGGTAGCTTCATCACTCAATAATTTCACATCTCACATCAGAATTATCACCACAAGGAAAAAACTTAATAGCATCCATTTTTCTACTCATGTACGAGTGCAATATTTCTTTCACTAACTCAAATATCAACAGTCATATTCTTACAAATAATCACACAAGATGGTCTATCAAAAACTTCCTCCAATCCTGGCCAATATACAAAAAATGCCGTGACATCTTACACAAAGATTATATTACATTCTTACAATAATTATCAAGTTATTTCAATTCTCATCTCATAACATGGAAATAATACAAGAGTCATTTCTGGAATAGTAAACATGATCCCAAACCCTTATGATACAATCAACTAGAAAACATTATTCTCAATAATTCTACATCATCTACTCACATCATAACAAACAAAATAGGCAAATAGCAACAATCTTTACTCTAAAGCAACTTTTTACCTATCAGCAAACATCTAATAGCATCATCTGAAATTAATACCTGGTTTTCCATTAAAGAAAATCTCTCTCATCTCAACAATATAGATATTTTCACTGATGGCTCCATTCAACAAATGCACATATTACACGTAAAATCCAGTTCAGCCTGGATAACATGGCCTCCAAATATTTCTTTTACTCATCACTCCTCCATAATCATCTCAACAACAACATCAGAAATACAAGCTATTTGTACCCTAACAGAAATGCTTATCAATAATACTATCACTAAAATTTTTACAGATAGCCAAGTAACAATTGATAGTTTCAAAATCAATATAACCTTTCGCAATAATCTCAGCAAAAGACAATCTTTACAGAATAGCAACTGGCATTTATGGGAGATCATTAATCATAATATTACAGAAAAAAATCTAAATCTCAAATTGCAAAAAGTCAAAGGACACTCCAACAATCCTGGCAATGACCTGACAGATACCTTAACCAAATCAGCTTTCACTTCTCATTCTATTTCAACTAACTTTACTTCACTTCCAGAAACATCCTACACCCCCAGTTTTTAATCTCTCATTACCTATAATATCAAACTTTCACAACTTTCTCAAACTTTAGGATAATAAACATAATATTACCAAATAGCAACTTTACGTACTAAAATACAATTTCATAAATCACAGTCTATAACTCATAATAGACTAGAAAGTAACTAATCTCACATGGAACCAAGATAAAGGAATCAACTCAACAATAGCCTCTGCAAATGCATCTAAATTTTGTACATATTTTACCAAAATAATACATAACTTGCTACCAACACTATCTAATCAATACAAATTTCATCCATCAATATATCCACATGACACATGTAACAGATGTCATTTTGAATCAGAAACAAATTATCATTTATGAACTTGTCCAGTCTCAAGTAAACCAATCAATTTCATTCTCATCAAATTCCAAGCCAAGCTTAAAAAAATTCTCACAAAGTACTTCTCGTCAAACAACACTTAGTTTTCTTCTTCCTCACTTAATTCCAAAATCAAAAACTTCACAAAAAAATCCTACTTTCTCAACAACGCTAATTCCTCCTCTAACATAAATTACAAACCTGGATATATACTCATCTTCAAAGGTTTTGTTCCAATAGAACTCACAAACTTCATCAAATCACTTGGTCTACCCAAATTAGAAACTACCACACTATTAGCAAAATTCATAATTTGGTTTTTTAAAAAAGGTTTCACACACATTTGGCTAGCTCACTGCAATGACTAAATTTAAGCAGAAAAATCAAACTCTATCTTCACTAAACACAAACGCATCTCCAAAAAAAGAACAAGAAGATTCAAAATAATAATATCCTCTAATTCTACTAACATCTTTCAGCTTCACATGAAAAATAATCTTTGCTTATGCAAGCATCCAGCCTCTACTCACACAAATAACTAATATCCTAATGACAGTCTTGCTAATCTCCAAGAAGATCAAATTACCTCATTAATATACATTCTTCAAGCTAAAAATGATCAGTTCATCAATTCTATAGGTTTCAAGTAATCACAGATACATCTTGATGACTAGTCATATTGTGATTCTCTCTCATAGATTTTCTGATAGCTCTTTTCTTTAAACTCTAATTTGTAATTCTTACTTTGTAAGTTAAATTAATATAGAATTAGAGTGTGACTATACTGTAGCATATAGGAATAATAATAATAATTATAATAATCATAATAATCATAATATTCATAATTATAATTATAATAATTATAGTAATTATCATAATAATCATAATAATTATAATTATAATCATAATAATTATAATAATAATAATAATAATAATAATAATTATAATAATCATAATAATTATAATAATAATTATAATAATCATAATAATAATTATAATAATTATAATTATAATTACTATAATTATATTTAAAATTATGATTATAATTAAGATTATAAATATAATTATAATTATAATTATAATAATAATAATAATAATAATAATAATAATAATAATAATAATAATAATAATAATAATAATAATAATAATAAAAAATGCAAACATATCTTGTCTCCATACACCTCATGGGTATCAGGAAAATTTATTGATCTCTTTAATCAAAGTGTTTTTTATTTAACAAAAGCTGAATAATATATTCAATAAAATAGTTTCCACAGTCTTAAAGATAGCTCCAGCCACAGAAATAACTTCCTCATCATTATCACCACAAACTTCTAACTTTCTTGACAAAAAACCTATCTCATCTCCCATAGTATACATCAGTAATAATATACTAGAAGCAAACAACAAACTTATTTAAGTATTTTAGCAACAAAATATCTCATCAACAGTCTCTTCTAGTTCATCTAATAGTACTTCAAATAAAAACAACATGGCTGTAACAAGCGATATAAAAAACAAAACTAACAACAGTAACAATAACAGCAAGTTCACTTCAATCAAGCGTGGTTTCTTCAACATCTCCAAAAATACTGAAACAACAACACCAAATAAAAAACCAATAGCCAGTTCAACCCTGAAAAATTTGGATACAATTCTAGCAATCATAACAACACAAGTACAACTACCCAATATAGAAGATAATAATGACATGCCATCTTTACCTGATAATCAAGTTAACTTATCATCAAATTAATCTGTATCTTCTTCCTCTTCTGAAACAATATTAGAAGATCACATCATGCAAGATGTAAATAATTCACCAACTTTATCTGAACATAATAATAATGGTTGAACTGTAGTTAAATCCAAAAAAAGATTTTTTTTTTCTGCAATCCAGAAGAAATTAATGGCAGCTCTACTAAAGATGGCTCCTCAACTAATTGCGGCTTGCAGCAGCCAATCAGAGAATTGCGACAGAGTTGTGGCAGCCAATCAGAGAATTGCGACAGAGTTGTGGCAGCCAATCAGAGAATTGCGACAGAGTTGCGGCTAGTTATGGCTCTCATCTCTAAGCTCTACCACTCTCAAGCGTGAGTGGCTATCAAAAAATTGCATCAGTAACAACCATTTTCTTGGCATTATCAATCCCACTCCCTATTCATGTCATTACTTCAGAATCAAATACAAGAATGAAAGTTCTCGTGACAAAGCTATTTCTCACCTTAATAATCTTAACATACCATTAGCTAGTTCCCAAGTTCCAGTAATTCAACAAATGCTCTCAGGAATTGCAATTTGTAATATACCTCTTGACATCACCATCAAAGAAATTGAAATAGCTGTGCAATATATTGATACCATAAAAAAAATTAATATCAAAGAAATATTTCAATGGCTATCCGTAGTAATCATATTCAAAGAATCAGATGATCAATTAAATCTCTCACAATACTGATCTGCTCATATCAAAAAAGATTAGATTCATATTACTTCCTGTATTAATTACAAAGATATCTGTATGCAATGAACTCAGTATGAAGCAAAACTTGCAAATCTTTCAACAAACTATACAGCACTCGAACTAGAAGATATTCTAGAGTAACTTAACGCCAAGTCATGCTATATATCCAGATCAACTAAAAAATATACATGACTTGGATATGCATACATTACTTTTAAATCAGAAAATGAATTACAGTACGTGTTGCAAAGCCAATTTATATATCGTGATAAATAGTTAGTCTGGATCTCAACAACTACTCAAACCTGTCATTACTATCATGGAGCAGATCACTTAATAAACTCATGTGAGATCTTATCAAATAAAAAAGCAAAACCGCAAGCTCATGATTCAGAAAAAAATAAATCTCATTCAATAGAGATTGATAATACAGAAAGTCATGACACAATAAATACTTTCTTACCATTCAATTCCAATACTTATGTGACAGTAGTCAAACAAAACACTCATAATTCAATAACTACATCTTGCTCCTCTCTCAACATAACCATATCTCAGCTAGATTCTAGACTTTCATCTCTAGAATTAATCCTAACAACTCTCATAATTACCATTACTGATATTACTAACAAACTTGATTCTGTTCTTAGCATCAAGAATACAGAAGCAACACTTTCTCCTTCTACCTCCGACAATCTTCCAAATCACAATAATAATCAAGAAGACACATTCTCAAACAATCTAGAAGAAACACTCCAGTCTTTGGCATCCCAAACAATTGCTATACAAGATACAATGTCCCAACTATGCTTTTCTGTTCTACAAATAGCAGAAAAGATCAATCATAATAATCCTTTTTTGCAAGAACTATCAAAAAATGTGGTAGCTGGTAATAACTCCTTATCATCACCTAACTCAGATGATGATATCTAATCTTTTCAACATGATATTTAATTTACAGGTTAAAATATGTAAATTGGATCACAATTGGACTTAGTATAGTTTTAGACAGATTCATGATGGCTAGTCACATTGTGATTTTCTTTTATAGATTTCTGATGGCTCTTTTCTTTAAACTTTAATTTGTAATTCTTACTTTGTAAGTTAAATTAGTATAGAATTAGAGTGCGACTACACTATAGCAAATAGGAATAATAATAATAATAATAATAATAATAATAATAATAATAATAATAATAATAATAA
>CAJVPS010003190.1:0-10687 GCA_910591765.1 Ambispora leptoticha
AATAATAATAATAATAATAATAATAATAATAATAATAATAATAATAATAATAATAATAATAATAATAATAAAAAAATGCAAAAACACATCTTATCTCCATACACCTCATGGGTATCAGGAAAATCTATTGGTCTCTTTAATCAAAGCATTTTTTATTTAACAAAAGCTGGATAATATATTCAATAAAATAGTTTCCACAGTCTCAAAGATGGCTCCGGCCACAAAAATAACTTCCTCATCATTATCATCACAAACTTCTAACTCTCTCGACAAAAAACCTATTTCATCCTCCATAATATACATCGATAATAATATACTAGAAGCAAACAACAAACTTATTCAAGTATTTCAATAACAAAATATTTCATCAACAGTCTCTTCCAGTTCATCTAATAGTACTTCAAATAAAAACAACATGATTGCAACAAGCAATACAAAAAACAAAACTAACAATAACAATAATAATAGCAAGTCCACTTTAATCAAGCGCAGTTTCTTCAACACCTTCAAAAAAACTGAAATAACATCACCAAACAAAAAACCAATAGCCAGTTTAACCCTGAAAAATTTGGATACAATTCCAGCAACCATAACAACACAAGTACAACTATTCAATATAGAAAATAATAATGACATACTATCTTTACCTAATAATCGAGTTAACTTATCACAAAATCAATCTGCATCTCCTTCCTCTTCTGAAACAATATTAGAAGATCACATCATGCAAGATGTAAATAATTTATCAACTTTATCTAAATACAATAATAATGGTTGGACCATAGTTAAATCCAAAAAAAGGTTTTTCCTTTTCTACAATCCAGAAGAAATTAATGGCAGCTCTATTATTCTCAAGCGTAAATGGCTATCAAAAAATTGCATCAGTAACAATCACTTTCTTGACATTATCAATCCCACTCCCCATTCATGTCATTACTTCAGAATCGAATACAAGAATGAAAGTTCTCGTGATAAAGCTATTTCTCACCTTAATAATCTTAACATACCATCAGCTGGTTCTTAAGTTCTGGTAATCCAACAAAAGCTCTCAGGAATTACAATCTGTAATATATTTCTTGGTACCACTATCAAAGAAATTGAAATAGCCATGCAACATATCGGTACCATAAAAAAAATTAATAAAGAAACATCCCAATGGCTATCTGCAGTAGTCACATTTGAAGAATTAGATAACCAATTAAATCTCTCACAATTTTGGTCTGCTTACATTAAAAAAGATTGGATTTATATCACTCCCCATGTCAATTACAAAAATATCTGTATGCAATGAACTCAGTATGAAGCAAAACTTACAAATCTCCCAACAAACTGTACAGCACTTGAACTAGAAGATATTCTAGAACAACTTAATGCCAAGTCATGCTACATACCTAGATCAACTAAAAAATACACATGCCTTGAATATGTATACGTTACTTTTGAATTAGAAAACAAATTACAGTACACGTTGCAAAGCTAATTCATATATCGTGATAAATAGTTAGTTTGGACCTCAACAACTACTCAAACCTGTCATTACTGTCACGCAGCAGATCACTTAATAAGCTCATGTGAGATCTTATCAAACAAAAAAGCAAAACTGCAAGCCCAAGATTCAGAAAAAAATAGATTTCATTCAATAAAGATTGATAATACAGAAAGTTATGACACAATAAATATCTTCTCACCATTCAATTCCAATACCTATGTGACAGTAGCCAAACAAAATACTCATAACTCAATAACTATATCTCATTCCTCTCTTAACAAAACCATATTTTAGTTAGACTCCAGACTCTCATCTCTAGAATCAACCCTAACAACTCTCACAAATACCATCACTGACATTACTAATAAACTTGATTCTGTTCTTAGCATCAAGAATACAGTAGCAACATCTTCTTCTTCTATCTCTGACAATTTACCAAATCGCAATAATAATCAAGAAGACATATTTTCAGATAATCTAAAAGAAACACTTCAGTCTTTAGCATCCCAAACAATCACTATACAAGATACAATATCCTAACTATGCTATTCTGTTCTACAAATAGCAGAAAAGATCAATCACAATAATCCCTTTTTGCAAGAGCTATCAGAAAATATGGCAGCTGACAATAACTCCTTATCATCATCTAACTCAGATGATGACATCTAATCTTTTTAACATGATATTTAATTTACAGGAT
Organism: Ambispora leptoticha; assembly: GCA_910591765.1. Classification (NCBI taxonomy): domain Eukaryota; kingdom Fungi; phylum Glomeromycota; class Glomeromycetes; order Archaeosporales; family Ambisporaceae; genus Ambispora; species Ambispora leptoticha. The sequence goes on from CAJVPS010003190.1 coordinate 2,190, forward strand.
AAAATATGTAAATTAAGTCACAATTGGACTTAGTGTAGTCTTAGACAGGTCTATGGTGGCTAGTCACATCGTGATTTTCTTTTATAGATTTTCTGATGGCTCTTTTCTTCAAACTTTAATTTGTAATTCTTACTTTGTAAGTTAAATTAGCATAGAATTAGAGTGTGACTACACTATAGTAAATAGGAATAATAATAATTATAATAATAATTATAATAATCATAATAATTATAATAATTATAATAATTATAATAATCATAAAAAACTTCTTTTTGCATCTCTTCTCTGTTGATCCCTCGACCGGGCAGAGTCATACTTTACCAAGCGCAAAAAATTCTTTTTAATATAATAAAATTACTATATAGCACACAGATTTCACTAACAAAAAACTTTACTCATTCTATATATTTTCTTTTTTACTACTTCTTAACGCTACTCTAGCCTTATAATTCTCTTTTTATTCTTTTATTTTCTCTTCTTTATTAATTTATTACAAAAAACAAAAATAATAAAAAATCTCAAAAACATACAAAAACATACAAACTCATAATATTCTCTCCTAATACTTTACTATCATGTCTACTAATAATACTAAAAATAAACAAACTGCTAACTCTTTTTCTTCTTCTTCTCCTATATACACTATTGTACAGAACTTCTTAGGTATTTCCTCCTCATCTTCAAATAATACTGATAAGCAAATCCCTACCAGCATACCTAGTAATCCATCCAATCTCCAATCTTCCTAGCAAATTATCCACAATACATAATCACAAGCTAATTATATCAAAAAAGCAAAAACTGATCATATCGATGAAATAGAATCAGTTAACACAAAACAAACAAATAATACACTTCAAGTAGACAACACTCACACAGCCTCCTCTCAATCAGCTGATCTTGGAGCAAATCCTTCCTCATCCAGCAATACACATGTTCTTTCTTCTATATTACACAACAAATACACAATCAATCTAATCTCACCATCCAACAACATAACTCCAAAAACTACATCCCCTGATTTTGCTGACAACCAATGGATCACCATACATAATACTAAATGATTCAGAGGGTGGATCAAGAAATCATCACTCTCTGAAAATAACACTAAAGACAACATCAAATATATCAATAACATCTTTCAAAATAATTCAGGATTCTTAAGAGCCAAGTTATTCTTTCTCGACCAAACAAATTATATTTATACTGAATTCGCATCAGACAAATCTCTTCAGACAGCTTTAGACACTCCAGTAAATGATAACTATATCTCTGACAAAAAACCATAATCCTCTAATCTAATTGATCCAGCAACAATTGCAGCATTAAGAGATATTTCTCTTGGAACAATCAAAGATCAGATCCAATACATAATAGAAAAATATAGAAAAATTGTCAACATAACACAAAAAATCACATCCAAATAGGCATATACCAAAGTCCAATTCAAATTACCAGAATAAGCAGAACTAGCTATCAACGAATGTCTACTCTTCTAGATACTGATTGTGTCTGTATCCTTCCAATAATTAATCAACTTGAAACAATTGAAAAAAAAGACACATACACAACTAAACTTCTCAATCTTCCTTATGGAACAACAGTCTTTGAGCTTGATGATTTTCTACAAAAAATTCAAGCCAAATCTTGTTTCATTCCTCATTCTCCTATTCATTACAACAGGTAATGCTTCACTATAATCTTCTTCGAAAATGAAATTGACATGGCAACAGCTATATAACAGTACTTTACACTTCGCAACTCAAAACTATATTGGAAATCTCCAACCATAAAAACATGCAGAATTTGCTTTAATCCCAATCACAGCACAATTTTATGCACATCAAAAAATAAAAAAGCATGCCAATATCAACAATTAAATAAGCTGTACGAAAACCGAGATATTTTCTATCACAAATCTATAATCACTTCACTAACTCTCAATTACAAAAAAGTCTTGCTTCAATCCAATACAGCTAATAAAGACAAAGCCAAATCTGTTGACAACTCAACTACAAAAATACCTGAATCCTTATCAAATCCAACTCTTACAAAACACTTATATGAAATTCTCGCACTCAAATAGGACTTAGAAACTTTCAACAAAAAACTTAACCTATTAGAAAATAAATTAAATTCAATAGAAACAAAACTTGACACACTTATTAATAATCAAAAACAGGTCCCTGTCATGCCATTCTTTAATGACTCTCAATTACCAATCCATACTAAACCACTAATGTTCGAATCACTTACTACTTTCACTACTACTAAAACATTAGCATCTACAGACACAAACAACACAAAAACTCAATTTCCCATGACATTATCCCTTCAAACCACTATCACTGAAAAAAATAAAGAAATCAATCACCTTAAATCTCTCAATCAGAACTTCACATCTAACTTACAATCCTTACAAAATGAGTAAAAGTTCTTACAAGAACGTTTAAACCAAATTAAACAACATCTTTCTAATGAATTACAACAATAACTCAAACACATCTCAACTAACTCAACCAAACTTAACAATCAATTCACCATTCATACATATTGATAACTCATCCTTTACAAACAAGACAGAATACTTCAAATCTGCTAATTTAATTCAACTATCACCTTCAATACTTCTAATAGAAAGTCCAAACACATCAAACAATAATGATAATCAACCCTTTAATGACAATATTGAACCACTCCCACCATCTCTCAACATTTAATTATTAAATCACAGATCACAATACCAACTCAATACTCAGAACTTATCACTCAACTCATCACACTCACATACAAATAATCCTAATTTCACAAGTAATACATACCACATTTCACCAACAAATCAAACTTATCATCCTCCACCATCACTATCAAACAGTCTTTTTGATAATTACAACAATTCACTGACATTCAACAATATTGGACACAAACTACCCAATACCTGATGACTATGTACTCTTAACGTATGGGGAATAAACTCACTAAGCAAAGCAAACAATACGCTTCAACTCTTCAATCAATATCAAATAGACTTCCTATGTCTCACAGAAACAAAACTCAAAAGTCACACAACAAAATTTTTGTTTCCCAAATCAAAATAATATCACCATTTATTCACCACCAATGATCAACAACCATTTGGATCAGGAGTCAGCATTCTAATTAATCATGAATGGGCTAAACACATCCAAAAAGTTAACTATATTAATGGTCATCTCATTCATATCAATCTTGTCTTTTCTGGAAATACAATAATATATCTCCTAGCTATTTATCTTCCAGCATCCTTACTTTCTAACAATAACCTCATCAAAAAAAATGCTACGATACATAAACTCAATTCTCTCACAATCTGACCACATAATCCTTCTGGGTGACTTCAATAAGCATTTTTTCAAGGCACCAAAAAATGGTGCAATTGATCTTCTAACATTCAAAGGCTTCTATAAAGCTATTTACATACTATATCCACAAAGAAATGATCCTACTTGGTCCCATTAAGACACTAACTATAGACTAGATATGATATGATGCTCACCAAAGATTTCATCTCTTTTGATACATGTGGCTATAACAGACCCTCAATAGATCATAACTAATCATCTTTCAGTATTTTGTGATATTTCAATCACATTTTTCGCTCATCGTACCTCTCTTCACATCCTAAAAAAATAGAAAACCAAGCAATTCACCTATGTAACAAACAATATTTTAGAAGAAGTCTGGGAAAAATATCAAGAATACATAGATACTCAATGCAATAATATTTCTCTCTCTCCTAATAACGACATCAATTTTCAATAGCAATCACTAAAAATTATCATTCTCAATGCAGCAAACAACTCACTAAAAAAAAAAGCTGAACCGCATACCATCACCACCAAAACTCTACATCATTCTCAATAAAAAACTCAAACTAGTAATACAAATACTCCATCTCATCTCACAACCCACTTTTTCCATCTCAGAAAACATCATTCAACTTTTAACAAAAAACTTAACAGAACTCATCAAACTAGAACTCACTCTTGACATACTAACCATCAAATGGACTTTTCTATCATCAATCAATACACTAATCACAAACTTGCTACAAATCAAAGCACGTCTTCATGACGAAAAGATCTTACAAGCCTGACAACTAAAAATCTCTCAAATCAATAACGCAATTCAAGAAAACATCAAACGGTTTGGCAGTTATCACACTAAAATACTATCTAATATCCTAGAAAAACAAAAGCACTGAATAATCATCAATAAAATCATTACTTCATCTGGAATATCAGACCACCCTGAAGTCATCAAAGAATTAATCAAATAACATTTCACTAATTGGACTTGCCAACATATCATCACAGCATGGCCAGATCAAGAATGACAACAACAATATAATCTAATCTCACATATTCCAGATAATACATTCAACACAGTCTCAAATCCAATTTCAAAAGAAGAATTTCAATACATGCTTACTAATACTAACTCATTCAAATCACCTGGACCCTCAGGCATACAACACATCCTATTAAAAAAGATAACTTTATCCTTTCACTCTCTTCTTCTCTCTCTTTACAACAAATGCTTAATAGAAAAAGACATATTTTCAGAATGGAAATACTCTAATGTAATGCTCATCTCAAAATCATGTAAATGGGAGGGCAATCTCGACTTGACATATCCTATCACACTAATCAAAACAGCTCGCAAAGGTTTATTATCAATTTTAACAAATCATATCTCTGTAATCTGCAAACAACTTAATATCCTTCAAGGAAATAACTTTTCTGTACTTAAAGACACATCTACCATCAGTCTCATTTATATTATAAACAGCATACTTGAAGACTCATGTGAAAAACATCAGGAAATCTGATGCACATTCCAAGATATGCGCTATGTATATGACTCTGTCAGTTGGCATATGCTAGAACTAGCTCTACTATGTATTAAAATGAACTCCACATATATCATACTCTGCAAAAATATTCACACTATACGTTAAAATCAAATTATAACTGAATATGGACTTACCACATCTTATCCTATTCTGGATGGTCTTGACCAAGGTGAAATTAATGCATCTATACTGTGGCAGATCTTTTATGATCCCTTGCTATGTCAAATAAAAGCACGACATTTATTACAAGGATATACCATGACATTCAAGCTAACATCCACTCCTAACCAAATATCTCATCAATCTCATCTGATAATTAATAATTTAGTCTTCGTTGATGACACAGTTTGGATCGCTAATAGTCATCAAGTAATGTAACAGATTCTCAATACTGCTTTCTAATTTTACAATATGTGTGATATTGAAATTAATCCAAAGAAAACAGAAGCAATTTATCACAAACTAACCGAAATACATCCTAACACAAAACTCTATATCGGAATAACCAGCAATCAAATACAAATCCTTCCTTCAAACATCTGTACTAAATATCTTGGTCTGTACATTAATGCAAATAGTACTTTCAACACTCAGCTAAACAAAATCAGATCAGATATTACACTCATATCTAACTTACTAAGTCATAAATATATCATTGACAAACAAGCAATCTACATTATTAATCGGGTGCTCATTCCAGCATTTGAATATCGCTCTCAACTCTTTGTTGTATTCAAAACTGAATGTGACAAACTAATGAAATAACTAAAAAAAGTCATCAAATCCAAAACAAGACTACCATCATCTTTTCCTGACTCAGTTCTATATCATCCAAAATTCTTTGCTCTAGATCACCTGTGGTCTATTCAAACCCACACAAAAATCACAGAGCTCTTCTATCATCTAAATGATTCACTCATTCTTGGCCTAGTAACACACATTCATTTACAATATCTCCAGGAACAAAGATGGCTTCATCACTCAATAATTTTGCATCCCACACCAGAATCATCACCACAAGGAAAAAACTTAATAGTATCTATTCTTCCACTTATGTATGAGCGCAATATTTCTTTTACTAACTCAAATATTAACAGTCATATTCTTACAAATAATTACACAAAATGGCCTATTGAAAACTTTCTCCAACCCTGGCTAATATACAAAAAATGCTGTGACATCTTACACAAAGATCATATTACATTCTTACAATAATTATCAAGTTATGCCAATTCTCGACTCATAACATGGAAATAATACAAGAGTCACTTCCGGAATAATAAACATGGCTCCAAACTCTCATGGTACACTCAAATAGAAAATATCATCCTCAATAACTCCACATTATCTACACGCATCATAATAAATAAAATAGGCAAATAACAATAATCTTTACTCCAAAGCAATTTTTCGCCCATTGACAAACACCTAATAGCATTATCTGAAACTAATACCTGGTTTTTCACTAAAGAAAGTCTTTCCCATCTCAATAACATAGATATTTTCACTGATAGCTCTATTCAACAAATGCATATATCACATGTAAAATCCAGTTCAGCCTGGACAACATGACCTCCAAATATTTCTTTTGCTCATCACTCTCTCATAATCACCTCAACAACTACATCAGAAATACAAGCTATTTGTACTCTAACAGAAATGCCTACCAATAATATCACTATTCAAATCTTTACAGATAGCCAAGCAACAATTGATAGTTTCAAAATCAACATAATTCTCCACAATAATCTCAGCAAGAGACAATCTTTACAAAATAGCAACTGGCACTTATGGAAGATCATCAATCATAACATTACAAAAAAAAATCTAAATCTCAATTTGCAAAAAGTCAAAGGACACTCCAACAATCCTGGTAATGACCTGGCAGACACCTTAGCCAAATCAGCCCCTACTACTCACTCTATCTCAACCAACTTTTATTCACTTCCAGAAACATCTCACATTCCAGTTTTTAATCTCTCACTACCTATAACATCAAATCTTTGCAACTTTCTCAAACTCCAGGATAATAAATATAATACCACCAAATAGCAACTCTATGCACTAAAACACAATTTTATAAATTACAGTTTATGACTTATAATAGATTGGAAAGCAACTAATCTCACATAGAACCAAGATAAAAGAATCAATTCAATAACAGTCTCAGCAAACGCATCCAAATTTTGTACATATTTCATCAAAATAATACATGACATGCTACCAATACTATCTAATCAATACAAATTTCATTCATCAATATATCTACATGACACATGTAACAGATATCATCTCGAACCAAAAACAAATCATCATTTATGGATCTGTCCAGTTTCAAGTACAACAATCAACTCCATTCTCATCAAATCCCAAGCCAAGCTCAAAAAAATTCTCATAAAACACTTCCTGACAAATCATACTCAGTTTTCTCCCCCCTCACTTAACTCCAAAATCCAAAACTTCACAAAAAAATCCTACTTTCTTAACAATGGTAATTCTTCCTCTAACTTAGATCACAAATCTGGATAATACTTGTCTCTTTAAAGATTTTATTCTAATAGAACTTACAAACTTCACCAAATCACTTGGTTCATCCAAACCAGAAGCTACCACATTATCAACAACATTCATAACTTGGTTCTCCAAACAAGATTTTACATATATTTGGCTAGCTCACTGCAATGATCAAATCCAAGTAGAAAAATCAAACTCTATCTTCGCTAAACACAAATAAATCTCCAAAAAAAGAACAGAAAGATCCAAAACAATAACATCCTCTCATCCTAATACTAACACTTTTCAGCTTCACATAGAAAATAATCTTTGCTTATGCAAGCACTCAGTCTCTACCCATACAAATAACCAATGTCCAGATGATGGTCTTGCTGACCTTCAAAAAGACCAAATTACCTCACTAATATATACTCTTCAAGCTGAAAATGATCAGTTCATCAATCCTATAGATCTCATGTAATCACAGACACGTCTTGATAGCTAGTCACATTGTGATTCTCTCTCATAGATTTTCTGATAGCTCTTTTCTTAAAATTTTAATTTATAATTCTTACTTTATAAGTTAAATTAGCATAGAATTAGAGTGTGACTACACTGTAGCATATAAGAATAATTATAATAATCAAAATTATTATAATAACAATAACAATATTAATCATAATAATTATAATTATCATAATAATAATTATAATAATTATAATAATAATTATAATAATCATTATAATTATAATAATTATAATAATTATAATAATTATAATAATAATATTATTATTATTATTTTTATTAATCATAATAATCATAAAAATTATAATAAACCTAATAATAATAATAATAATAATCAAAATAATCATAATAATCATAATAATTATAATAATATTAATAATTATAATAATTATAATAATTATAATAGTTATAATAATTAATATAATTATAATGATAATTATAATAATCATAATAATTATAATAATTATCATAATAATAATAATAATAATAATAATAATAATAATATTAATACTAATCATAATAATCATAATAATAGTTATAATAATTATAATAATAATAATAATAATAATAATAATAATAATAATAA
>CAJVPS010003191.1:0-10686 GCA_910591765.1 Ambispora leptoticha
AATAAATAAAATTATAATAAAATGTAATTTTTTATAACTAGGAAAAGATTAAGAAATTAAGAAATTTTATGTCACTACAGTAATATTATTACTTATTCTCTTTCTTCATTATCTTTTTAAGATAATATTATATTATATTTAGAATTAGAGATATCAATATAAAGATAGAATTTTTTTATAAAATCAGGATAAATTAAGATTAGAATAGTAATAAGTTTTTCTTTTAAAATTTAAAATGCATTTTCTTAATTTACAGTTCAGATAAAAATAATATTATTTTTTAGAAGCTTAAATAATAATACTATTATCTGTAAGAATCTCTTGATAAATTTTCTATAGTATTCAGCTAGTTCTAAGAATAAATTACACTTTTTGATATTTATTGATATAAGAAACTCTTAAATTTATTAAATAATTAAAGAATCAGATAAAATTTCATCTTGAGTTAATATATATTCTAAAAAAGATAAGTTATCTTAAGTAAAGTTATATTTTTTTAAATTAAGATCTAATTCAGCTTTTTTTAATTTATTAAAAACTTTTTGTAAATATAATAAATATTTTTTTCAGATTTTTAAATATATATTTATATCATTAATATAAAACATAGTGAATTTTTAATTATAATCTTCAAGTATATTATTTATAGCTTGTTAAAAAGTAGCAGATATATTATAAAGTTTAAAAAATATAACCTTGAATTTATATAATCCTTCTTTTAAGATAAATACTATCTTTTCTATACTAAATAATTTATTTTGATTTACTAGTAATTAGAGATAAGATTCATAAATAAGAATCATTTTACATTTCTAAGATTATTTATTATTTTATTAATTCCTAATAAAGAATACACATTTTTTTTGATAAGAGTATTAAGTTTTTTATAATTAATATAAAATTATCTCTTACTATTTTTCTTGACTATTATTATAATAGATAAGATTCAGAAACTATTAGATTTTTAAATAATATCTGCATTTAATATTTATTAAATCTTATTATAAATAAATTTTTAATTAGAGATAGTTACTTTATAAGCCTTTTAATAAATAGACTTTTTATTTTTATATTAATTAAGTATTAAATAATATTAATATATCTAAGTTTATTTAGATCTAATACAAAAATATTTTAATAAGCTTGTAATAAATTATATAAAGTATTTTGTTATCTAATAATTAATTCTTTTTATTTAACTACTTTCTCAATTTCTTCTTTATCTAGTAAGTATACTTTCATATTATTTTTTTTAGTTAATTCAAATTCTTGAGTTTTATGAAAAGATTCTTTTAACTCTTTTCTGATATCTACAAGATTTATTTCTTTAATTAAAGCAAGTTATAAAAAACTACTTATGTAATTTATTCATTAAACTATATTCCTAATATATCTGGCATTAATAGTTTCTTCTTTAACTTTAATATCTTTCTTGATTAGTAATAATTAAGATATTAGTTAATAAATAGTTCTTATAGAAATTTTAATTACCAGATAAAAATTAATTATAATAATTTAATAAGATCAAACAAGAATTATTTTCTTTTTAAAATATCTGAGATTAAATTTTATATTATATTTATGTATTTATTTAAATAATTTTTCTTTATTTTTATCATTATAAATCTTAATTATCAAATTTACTGATTATTCTTTAAGTTTTTCTTCTTCTAATTCATCTTTATATTTTCTTTAGATATTATATAATACTTATTTAAATTTTTTTTATAGAATCATAGTCATGATTATTAGCTTTCTTTTCTTTTTTTTAATTCTAAATATTTTTCTTTTAGTAATTCTTTAACTTATTCAAATCATATACAATTATTATAAGCATCAGAATCACAAGAAATTAAATATTTATTATAAAGTTTTATATTAATATATTCTAATTAAACAAGTTATTTTCTTTAAAAAAGAAATAATTATTAATAAATAGTTAAAAAGATTTCTTAAGCTAATACTTCTTCAGAGTTATCATAATTAATATACTGCATTTCTTCTTCTTCTTCATAATCAGTAATATATTAATTAAGTATTACTTTTTTAATTTTATTATATTATTAATAGATATTTAATAAATTATTACCACTTCTAAATTTTTTAATAATTCTATTATTTTTTCATCAATCATCATAATTAAATATATATATATATATATATTATTAGTATAATCACAAAAATATTTGATTTTATTATATTTTTAAATTACTTTAAGAAAGTATCTTACTTTATTTCAAAGTTTATAATAATTACAAGTAAATAAATTAAGTTATTATTAAGTAAAACAATTTGAATAATATTATTTATCACTTTCATTTCCATTTCAAGCTTTAGAGATAGTTCAACTATTCATAAAATATTTATAATATAAATATTTAACTATTCTATTTTCTAATTTTAGTTTTTCCAGAGCTTTATTCTTAGTAAAGAATCTTTCTTTTATAATAGATATCTTTTCTGATTCTTGAATTTGTTTTACTTTTATTTATCAATCTTTAATTTCACTTTAAAATAAGATAATTAAAAAATTATTTGATATATTTATTTTAATATTAATTTAAATAAACAAATCATTAAAGTATTAAGAGTATTTATATTTAGAAATTGATATTTTATAATAATATTAATATTTTATAATAAATTTTCTCTAATTAAAAGTTTATTAAGAACTTTGATAATGAGTTTGTTAAAATTTTTTTTAATTTTGAGTATTCTTTCTAGATAAAAATAATATTTTTAACTTATACTCCTTTTTTAAAAATTTTAATATTTCTAACTTTAAATATTAAATTTATTATTAGAAAAGTAACTTTTTCAAAATCTATTAGTAATTCTTCTAGTTAAGATATAAATTTGAGTTCAAAATTTATTTGATATTTAATAAAAAAAATTATAATTTTTTAAGTCTTGATTTTTAATTTCAAACCTATCATCTGAAGATTTATTTAAGAAGATATCAGAATTATTATTACTATTTTTTAATTAAGTATTTTAATATTTATCAATAAATTTGATTCATACTTTTTTATCTTTTCTATTTCAATTAAAAGTTATAATATTATTTTTCTTAAAATTGATTTTAGTATTAATTTTATTTAACTAATTCATTCTTATAATTAAATTATAAATTTGAGCTTTTATTATATTTACTTTTATTAAAATTATGATTCTATCAATAATAATTAAAAAGATATTAATAATTTCAAGAGATTTTTTAGAATATTCATTAATATTAAATATAAAGATATTGAATTTTTATTAAATCTTTATGTCAGTTGTTTTAGAAATTTATAATTAATAATATATTCAAATACTCTAGTATCAGTAATTAAGTTAACTGAATCTTGCTAATTTTGATTTTATATTAGGCTGAGATAATTTTAATCTTTTAAATAAATATTACTTTTCTTTTCAATTTCTTTTGTAATTCTTTTCTCATTTTTTTGATATTCAAATTCTTTATTCAGAATTGATAAATATTTTGAGTCTTGAGTTTTTATGATCAATTATTATTCTTTTATTGAATTATCTATTAATTATCATCTTAAGAACATCAAATTCCTAACTATCCTATTAGAATATCCTCTCAAGACTTTTATTCCTATTATTATTTTCTTTAATCTAATTTATCATTACAATTTTTTATCTTTCATTTGCTCACAAAACATATTGAAATAATATTAATTAATCAAATCACATATCTGTTATTTCAAGAACTAATTCAACTTGATCTCAGTAAAATGCACATAAGCCAATTTGAATAAAGAATAGTACAGCTAGTAAATATCTTCATCTTTAATCATATCAATACTCAAAAAGAACAACTTGATTTAATTGAATAATTTTACCAATAGTTCATCTATTAAGACTTTATCTTTCAATCAAGAATTCTATTTGTTAATAGTAATATTAACAGATATTACTCTGAAATCAAAAACTTGGAAAATATTTCTGTTTCCCAGTACAGAATATAGAGTCAGAAGAAAATAGTAATTCTTTAGATTTAGAAGAAGATAATCAAATAGAATCAGAAAATAATAACTAACTATCAGAAGAAGAAGACAATCCAATGGCACAATAGAATAATAATAATAACTTGAACAATCTTATTCAAGTTCTTGGAGTATTAACTGATCAAATAGCTGATCAGAATGCCTGGCTTATAGAAAAGATTATTATTCCAATCAGAAAATACTGAGAAAATGATCAAGATTCTACTGAGTAACTAAAAGACTTTAATATTATTACTCAAGCTAATGAAATTACCAATATCAGAAAAGTACAATTAGTTAGAGAATATCTAGAAGGTGCTGCTGCCTTATAATATGATGAAAGAGAAAGAGATGATATCACCCAACTAATAGCCTGGAATGATGATCAAGATCTATCATATAGTTTTAGTCATCAATTTGTAGCTCGAGAAAGAATTAATTAATAACAAAATGAAATTAAAATCTTGCAATAGACTGGTATCATAGAAGAATACATGAATAAATTTATCAATCTACTTTGTAAAGTAGATCCTGAAAATGAATATCCAGAAGAATATAAAATCTGAACATATAGAAGAGAATTAAAACCAGAGATCAGAAAATAGATTCAGATCTTAGCTGATGGAATCTTCCTAAATATGGTACAAGTTATCAAAAATATAAAAAAAACAGATGCAAATATGTCAATCTGAGGATATCATCAATCTCAGACCCAGGATAATTTAATACTGAATGCTATATTAGTAGCACTTCAAGGTCTCAACCAGCATATAGAAAGTATTAAAACCAGTAAAGGATCAAGTTATAGCAGAAATAATTCAGATTATAGATCCAATAATCAAAATTCTAAACCAGTCTCAATCTGTTATAATTGTGATGAGCCAGGTTATATCCATCCTAATTGTTCTCAGCTATAATCATACTAGAATAATCAGAATAACTTTGGAAATAATTATTAGAGAACTAATGGAAATAATTAGCAACAAAACAATATGTCACCAAATTAGGCAAATACTAATAATAATCAAAATACAAATAATAATCAGAATGTATTACTGGCTCAAATACAAGCTCTTACTAACAGTATTCAAATATTAACTGCCAAACCTGACAATATAAATTTATTACTTGGTATACATGAATACTTAGCTACTGAAAGAAAATCTAGAAATTCCAGAACTATTTCTTATGGAACCAAATCTGTAAGTTGATCCTGTAAAGAAATAATGAATGAAATTGAAGAACCAAATAACAATGAAGAAAAAGAACAAGAAGATACTTCTGAAGTTATTTTTAACCAAGATATGAATAATGCTAGACTATCTAAAATTGTAGAAGAAGAACTTGCCAAAAAGATTATTTGAAAAAAGAAGAGTAAAATTGCTTTACTTATACTCGCTATCATGGCTGAACCATATAATATTCTAGAAGATTTAGCTCAACAAAAAGCAAATATAACTATTGCTCAACTTATTCAAATCTCACCTTCACAAAGAACATAACTATCAAAAGAAATATGCCAAGCTACAACACTCAAGTCAAAAAGAAAAAGAAGAGTATTGTTTAGACAAAAACTCAAAATCACATCTGTCTGATATGAAGTGAAAGTTGAAAAGAATGTCATTGATTTAATCATTAATACCAGTACCTCTGGATATGTCACTACATATAATTTTATTAAAGACTTAAAATTAAAAATTTAACACAGCTCAAATATTTCTATGTTAGATATAAATGATATATCTAAACAACCTCTTGGAGCTATTGACAATTTATTATTAAACATTGATAGAATCATGATTTTTACTAAAGTAGACATTACTGAAGCAAAAACATACTTAGTAATTGTTAGAATAGACTTTTTGAATAAAATCAAAGCCAATATTGATATCAGAAAGGAACTCATAACTTTTGAATACAATGATCAGAAAGAAAGAGTATCTATTAAATTTATTCATAATGATAAAGGAGAACTGATATTTGATGATACTACTTCTGAAGAAGATAAATTAAAAGAAGATTCAGAAAGTGAATTTGAAAATAATATTTGAAAAAGAAGACTTTTTTCATGTGACAATATGATAATTGGAATAATATAACTTCCAGATAAACAGAATTTCAAGATGATAATAATATTGAAATTATTACAAAAGAAGTCTGAATCCTGGTTGAAACTTCAAAAAGAAATCTAAAAGATATTGACTTTGGAAATATATCTTTATCAATTATCCAAAGTGTTAAAAGAACTTATAAAGTACAAGTTTATTAGGAAGAAATTGAAATTAAATGGAAGAAATATACTTGGGAAGCTTTTAAATGACTTGACAAGAAGTTTACTTAACCCTGTAATTGGAATAACTGATGGTCATTTAATTGGCAAGGACTAAATAGCTAATGCTGGTATCATCAAAATCTCTTATGTCTGATCACTAATATTGCCAATACTATAATGAACTTGTTACTTGGATATTAATTAAAATTCATAAACCTTTCCATGCTGAATTCAAAACTAATAAAGATTGGGCTGATGAAGTTGAACAAGAACTCTTCATTAACAAAAGAGTCAAGAAAAGTTTTTATTCATATCAAGCTGTCTTACAACAAATTTATCCCAATTCACAAATTGAAAGATGTCATAAATATGAAAAATATGTAGACAAATATTATACTGAAACATATTTTAAAATGAATGGAGAAAAAGCAACCACCTGTGATAATTGTATCAGAAAAAAATAACTAAATCTTCCTGCCTGTTCTTAATGTGGTGAATGTAATAAATCCAGAGAAATATTTATTATTAGAAGTTATCAAAAATAATACTTCTGCACCTATAAATATCAATGTGTTTATTGATTTAATTATGGATAATGAAGAAAGAGTACTAGTATAATTTATATATTCCAAATAATTCTTTCAAAAACTATTTATTTCAGCTGGGATAGCAGGTTCTTTTATACATTTTTCAGATATAAAAATTACTATAGTATTACTATCTAATACTATCTAATATAGAAGATATAATTAAAGTACTATAATATAAATAATTATAGGTAGATTACATCAAAGTATATTGAAAAATATCAAAAAATGTTGAAGAATATCAAAGTACATGAAAGAACATTAAAAGATATGGAAAGATATGAGAAGATATAGAAAGATATAAAAGAATATGAGAGAACATTAAAGGATATTAAAGAATGTGGAAAGATATTTGAGATTGTTATTCAAGTATAACTATTTCACCAAAATTAAAAATAATCTTCTATTATATTATTCTACTATATACATGAATATTATAATACAAAATAATAAAAATATAGATTCCAAATATTAAATAAAATATAATATTAAAAATAGAAATTGATAATAAATATAATAATAAATAATATAGAAAATAGAGATAATTATAAAATAAATAAAATTATAAGAAAATATAATTTTTCATAACTTGAAAAAGATTAAGAAATTAAGAAATTTTATGTCACTATGATAACAATATATTATACAAAATTAATAGAAAAAAAGAATTAATTATATCTCTTAGAATTATTAAAGAAAATGAAATAGAAGCTATTTTAATTAATTTATATTCAAATTTATTATCTAGATATTTTGAATTTGAAGAAAAATATTAATAAATTGCAAATAAATATTAATAAAATAATATAAAAAACTAATATTAAAAACTATGTGAAAACTTATAAAATCTGTTAATAAATTGATAAAAGAATTATCAAATAATTTTTATATTATATCAAAATTAGATAATCTTTTGATAGAATAATTATAAATTTAATTGAATCTTATAAATTAATAATAACTGAAAATTAATATATTATTATTATAATTAACTATCTTATTAATAATCTAAAACTAAATTAATTTCTAACAAGAAAGTTATTATAATTACAAAATTTATTTTTAAAGAAATAATTTATAGATATAGATACTTCAAAAAAATTCAATTAGATAATAGATTAGAATTTATTAATAAAATAGTTAAGAAATTATTAACAAAATTTGAAATCAAATATAAAAAAAAATTTTTTTATCTTATTACTTATAAATTAATAGAATTATAAAATAATTTAATAGAATATTATATATAATATTATAAAAATTGACAATTATATGAATAAGAATGAGATATTTTTATTCTTGTTACTTTTTTTATTTATAGAATAAATTAAAATTTAATAATAAAATATAAATCATTTTTCTTAACTTATAAATAAAATACTAGATTACTAATTAAATTAAAAATTTCTATCAATTTAGAAGAAGAAAAATTACTATAATAAATATATTATACTATAAATCAATTATCTCAACAAATTATAGAAGCAAAATAAAATATAAAAGATAGATAATTGTAATATTTTTAAAGATATAATAATAAAATTCAAAAAGAAATAATATTTAAAATTAAAAATAAAGTATTATTATTCAACATGAAAGAATATTTAATAATTGAAGATAAATTTTAATTCACTTAAATAAAGAATAATATTATATTTATAATTATATTAGATATAACTCTTATAAACTTCAAATTCAAAATAAAAATATTTTTAAATACTCTATTAATAAAAAATAACAAATATTATTATAATTATCAAGATTACTTTAAATTACAAATTATTATTGAATAACTTATATAAATACATCTTTATTTTTATTATACTCATCTTTAAATTTATCTTCTATTATATTTTATTCTTATTTTATATTTATCTTATACAAAAATCTTAATCTTAATATTATATTTTTAATAGACTATTAGTTTAGGATTTATATAAATATCCTCTTTCTTTTTCTTATCTTTTTTTTTATTCTTTTATATTTTTTATCTTATATTAAATACTATTATCTTTATTATTTTTTATTTTTTTATATTACTTTATATTTATCACTTTTATTATTTTATCATGTCTTAATTATCAATTTGGATCTTGTCTTAAATTATTAAATTTCTTAGAGAGATATATCAGAAAATTCTTGTTCAATAACTTTTTGAAATAATTATTTTTTTAATTTTTAACTTATTTATTTGTAATAATAAAAAATAAGAAACTTATATTTTTCTTTTAAATTTACTTATGCAATCTGAATTTATTAAAAATATTAAAGTAGATAATACTTTTATTTTGAAAGTCTAACTAATAATTAAATTTATTAAAGTATTTTTAGAACTAGTTAAAATATTTATCAAATTAGATTTTGATTAGTTAAATATAATTATTATCACTTTTTCAAAAGATAAATCTGAATTATTATTGAAGAAACTATTAAAGAAGAAATAGAATTTATAAATTCTAATAGTTCAATTTCATCTGAAGAAAAATCTGAATCATTTATTATTATATCTGAAAAAATTAAATCTGTTTTTGAAAAAGACTGGTCAACTAGACTTGAAGAAATAATATTTATAATTTATAATAAATTACTAGATAATAATAAAAAAATGCTTTATTATTATAAACTTAAATATTTATTTTTAATTTAATTCTATAAATATTTAAAGACAATATTGAAAATTAAAAGAAAAATTGATAATTTTCTTGAAAAATAAGTATATAATAAACTATATAATATCACTCAAAAAGTATTTCATATTTATTAATCTGAAAAAGAAGTACTTAATAATCAATTTGATTTTTCATTATTCAAGTTATTTTATTTGAAAAAAAAAGAAATATTGAAAATTATTATTTAATTTTTGCAGGAGCAAAAATCTTCTGAAAAAGAATTAAATATTATTATAGTAATATAAAATTCTTTAATTTCATAATTTTTTTGATTATGTAAAATTCTATTTTTCTATATTTTATAATTTATTATATAATTACTCTTATTTTTATTTAATTATATATTTATTTTATTTATTATATTTATCTTTTATATTTATTTTTACATTCTAAATATTATATTTTATCTTCTAAATTAGAGATTTATATTTTTGATTATTCATATTACTATTATTATAGTGACATAAAATTCTCTAATTCCTTAATTTTTTCTTAGTTATACAAAATTATATTTTATTATAATTTTCATTTATTTTATAAATATCTCTATTTTTATATTTATTATTATATTCTATTTTTAAATATTATATTTTATTTAATATTTAGAATCTATATTTTATTATTATTTGTAATATGATATTTATATACACAGTAGAATAGTATAGTAAAAGATCATTTTTAATTTTGATGAAATAGTTACACTTAAATGATAATCTCAAATATCTTTTCTCATTCTTTGATATTCTTTGATATTCTTCCTCATCCTTTCATGTCTTTTCATATTTTTCAATATCTTTCTATATCTTTTAATATCTTTTTATATCTTTCAATATCCTTTTATATACTTTGATATTCTTCAATATTCTTTGATATCTTTCAATATGCTTTTACATAATCCATTTATAATTATTTATACTATAGTACTTTAATTATATTTTATATATTAGATAGTATTAGTTATAATACTATAATAGTTTATATATCTGAAAAATATATAAAAGAATCTGCTATTCCAGCTTGAAATAAATAGTTTTGGATTGAATTGTTTGAAAAATATAATTTAAAAGCTTTTTATCATAATAGTAATCTTTTTACAAGATTTCTTTTCAAATTATACTAGTACTCTTTCTTTTACTCAGTTTTATTTCTTTGATTATACAAAG
>CAJVPS010003192.1:0-10682 GCA_910591765.1 Ambispora leptoticha
TTCTCATAATTTAATTGAGATATAAAAATTATCAATAAAATTTAATAAAACTATAATTATAATAATTATCACTAAGTAGTATTATTCAGAAAAAGTATTAGTTCATTCATATTTTCTGATTTTTTGCAAATAGTCAGGATGATTATAGTTGAGTCAGAATTAAGTCTCTTATAATTATTAAATTATGGTCATAGTTTAGTTAGAAAAAAACTCAAACAGATATTATTATAACCATCTTATAATTATTCAAATTTTAAATTCAATAATATATATAAGAAAATTAAAATAATATATACTTACAGCTCACACTTTTTCATTTAAATCTATTTTTTTATCTTGTTTCTTTCTTATTTATATCTCAATTCTTTCTAATTTGTTAAATATCTTCTGGAGCTCATAAATTACTTTAAGTTATTAATCTTATTTTAATATAATTTTATTATAATATTTTTCATATTAAGTATGCTTATTTATATTATATGATTTAAATAATATTCTTAGTAAACTAGTTAATATTCTAGATGAATCAGTAATTTTGATGAACTAAAAGTAATAGTAGTCTATATGCAATCTATAAAGTTAAAAATTAATATTTAATAATACCTATTGAATGATATTTAATAATATTAATTAAAGATTATTAGAAATTGATTTTGATATAGTTGATATTAGATTAAATATATTTTTAGATTAAGAATATACTATTTTAGTAAAAGAACTATTATCTGAAGAATTAGTTTATTATTATATTTATTCTTTAGATATTATTTTAATAAGATTTAAATAAAAAATATAAATAAGAAAGACAGATTTCATAATAAGTTATTTAAATAAAAATTCTTATCTATTAATTAATAATAGTTTTTTCTTAAAAAATATGCAATATGTTAATAATTAGAAAAATATATTATATAGAAATAAATAATCTTATTTATTAATTAATGATAGTCTTCTCTTAGAAAATATGTAATATATTAATAATTAGAAAAATATATCATATAGAAATAAATATAGCTCTCAATATATATAATGAGAATCAAATATATTACAAATTATATATAGAAAAAATATAACTATATCTAGTATGTGTAACTAAACTTTAATATTAATTTATTTATCAATGCAATATAAAAAAACAAATCTAAAAAAAAAGCTTAATTAATTCTCTTTCTCTTTTTTTTGATATAAAATAAAAAAAATCTTACTTAAAAACTGATGAATGACTATAAGTTAGCTTTAAAAGTATAGTGTTTGTGATATACTAACTTTAATGAAACTAAGTGATATCTCTCTTTTTATAGTATATAAGTATGTTATTTAATTAAAAAAATGATGAACTTTAACCTATTTCTTATCTTAAATATCCCATAATTTTAACTTTCATATATATTAGAAAAACTTATTCAAAATGATAGATATCTTATCTGTGAAGAAATTACCAATAAATTTGATTCTAATATTGAAATATTAGCATAAATAATTAATCATAAACTTAATAAACTTGGATATTATAGAAAAAAACTAAAAACTATTTCTTTACTTGTAAAAGAAAAATACTAATATTATGTTGAATGAGCAATTACTCACATCTAATAAAACTGAAAAAATATTATATTTTTAGATAAAATCACTTTTCAAATATTTTAGAATACTATAAAAGCATTCTATAAAGTTAGAATAAATATTCTATAGAAGAGAATTTCAAAATATCTAGTAAAAGTTCTTAAGGTATATTTTTTGCACGTAAAATAATTAGCTTCCATATATTTACATAAAATCTGAATAGAGAGCTTTATCATAAAATCTTAACTAATCACCTCTTCAAAAATGTATATAGAGTTATGAGAGAATATTGGATCTTTTAATAAGACAATAACCCAAAGCATTAGATCATAAAAATAAAAAAACTTTTTTGTTATCAAGTTCCAGAGATTCTTAATTGGTTGTTTTATAGTTCTGATCTTAATCTAATAGAAAATCTTTAGATTATTATTAAAAAGAGAATTGAAAAATATATCAGTAAAATAGTTAGAAAAGAAAAAATAATTAGTGTTAAGCATTGACATAGTTTAATTAAGGAGAAGTGAGAGGATATTTTGCTTGATATATATCTTAATTTAATAAATTCAATGTCAGATTATTTAAATGAAGTTCTTGAAAATAATAGGAAAGGAATAAATTACAGTATACAAAAAAAGTTTTTGAAATAATATTTTTATTAATTGTATAATAAAAAATAGTTAGAGAAATATGAAAATTTATAGATATGTTCTTTATAATATACTAAAATATTTTACTTATTGTTACTTAATAGCTTATCTTATTACTATTTTCCTTAATTATTTCATCAATCTTATTAGCATGCTATGAATTAAATTAACATATATACTTTGATCAATCTCTTCTCATTCTTTTTGAATCACTTCATGAAAGATCTCAACTGTGACCACTTACTTTTTTACTAGCATATTATTAACTTGTTTTTCAACCTGGATCTTTAAAATTTATCATAAATTTTCAATCAGATTGAACTATTTGAGAATCAGCCCAATATTTTTGGATACTGCTATGCAAGAAGCTTCTTTATTTCTTTAGCTATATGTTTAGGATCATTATCTTATTGAAAGATCTAATTTTTACTCATAATCTTATTTGCATTTTCAAATAGATTTTTATTTAGTATTTTTTGATATAAAGCATCATTTATGATATTTGTAAAAAAAAAACCAATTGAATCTTTTACAAAAAATACATCTCAGATATAAATTTTGTATAAATATTTTACCATAGCTTTGCAAAGAGATTGTGCACCAGATTTATAATATATCTTTTGAATATTTCTAAATATTTATATACTGATTTCATCAGAAAAGATAATTTTATTTCAATTTTGTTTTCTGTATTTCACAACAAATTTCAAATGGTATTTTTTATATCTATCAGTAAGAAAAAGAATAATCTTTGAGATATTACAATGATATTATAAATTATAAAGTTCGTTGAGCACTATATAACTGCTAACATTAAGATCAGGATAATACTTATTTAATATATTTGCAAGTTTGCTAGAGATAGAGTATCTATTACTTGTGATTAGTTGGTCAAGATGATAATATTGATTAGAAGAGAGTTTTTAAAGTTTATCAGAATATAATTTAAGATCTAAAGATTTTTCATTTTTAAGTTTTTTATATAATTATATATTATAGAAAGCAAAATAAAAGTTAATTCATGTATAATATAGATATTATGAATACTATTTGCTCATAAAATTATTATTATTTCATGATTTTAATCAATTGAAGACTTTATTATTATAAAGAAATGAAAAGTATAAACAAAATAAATAAATTACGTGAATTACAAAATAATACTATTAAGTTTTTTTATTTGTATTATATACATAAGAATAAAGTATATAAACTATGCTAGATAACTTTTTTTGATTAGATACATATCTCAGAAGAAAATCATATTTACTTAACACATATTTCATTTCAAAAACTTTTTTTATATACTATATTAATATATATATATTTATTATATATAAATATCATATTTACTTACTTGTAAAGCTGTAAGCTAAATAAATAAAATTCTCATGATTTATCATCAAATAATGATTTTTATTATATATATTGAGAGTTGTAATCTTATTTATTAATTAATGATAATCTTAAAAATATATAATATATTAATAATTAGAAAAATATATCACATAGAAATTATTTATTAATTAGTAATAATCTTGAAAAATACATAATATATTAATAATTAGAAAAGTAATAATTAGAAAGCAAGTTATATAAAAGTAAGTAATTTTAACTGCTTAGAATATATATATATATTACTCTATCAAAAGTATTTAGTCAAACTTTTTTTGATTTTCTCAAGATCAGACATATTAATTAGCATATTTTTTTTAAAAAAATAAATATTTTGATTCTGATAATTAACTTTATTTATTTATTTTATATTATAATTTATACATTTAATTTAATAATAAAAATATAAATAATAATTAATTTTATATAATAATAATTTTTAACTTTTTTTTACTATATTATTTAAAATATATTTTAAAATGAGAAAAAATTGTGAGTTAAATAAATTTGAGTATGAACAAGTTATTAGCCTTTTTATAGAAGAAAGGACTTATAAAGCTATTGATTATATCTTAAAAATTTTAAAAAGTACTATTACAAATATAATTTCTTGATACAAAAATTCTAACACTAAATTAATAGCTAAAAAAGTTAAAAAATTATATTCTATAAATAGTAATAATTATAATAAACTTTTAAAGATTATTAAAAAAAATAATTAACTTTTTCTTAATGAAATTTAATAGAATTTCAATAATTTGAATAAATAAATTTTAGAAATTTATTCATGAATTTTTGTATCAAAGCCATTTTTTATAGAATCTTAATATAAAAAATAATTATTATAATATATAAAATGATAAAATTAGTTAGTTAAATAATAAAAAACTATTTTCTGGAATGATGAATTCAGATTTACCATTTTTTAAAATAATAGTTTTAGTCATATTTGAAGAAAAGATGAGATCTGATATAATATTGAAAATTTAATACCTATAATTAAATATGATAATAGAGATATTATAATATGAAGATATTTTTCAAAAAAAGATTGAAATCATTAGTAAAAGTAGATAATAAAATAAATAGATTAGATTATATTAATATTTTAGAAAAAAATTTATTATTATTCATCTAATCTAAATATTATAAATAATCTTATATATTTTAGAATGATAATATCCTATTCATACTATAAAAGATATCAAAAATTAGATTATATAAAAAAAGATTAAGATTCTTTCAGATTGATCTTTTTAATTTCTAGATCTTAATCCTATTAAATATTTGTAACATGAACTTGAATGAAAACTTTAAAAATGATTTGTATATTTAATGAATTTAAAGAAGTTTTACAAGAAGAATAAAAAAAAATCTCATCCAAAATTTATATTAATTTGATTAAAAGTATATCATATTGAATTGAAACATATATTAAAAATCAAGAATAGCCAACTAAATATTAAATATTTATAATCAAATATAATTTTTATTGATTAATCAGATACTTTTAATAGAGTAATATATATTGAAGAGTAAAAAAACTAATTAAGTATATCTTATTATATCAATAAATCAAGACAAATTTTTAAATCAAGATAAATTCTCATATAAAAATATAAAAAGTTAAAAGTAATATAAAAAAATATACTTTGAAAAATATCTTTTCAGTATATTTATTATTCTCATAATTTTTTAATCTCTTATATTCTTAAATATTGTATTTCTAGTAAACATTATATTTTAATCTAATCTGAAGAATCAGCTTTTATTCTTTCTATTATTTTATCACCTATTTATAAGAAATTCAACTATGAAAAAATCTTGAAATTGCTTCTAATTATTTATTAGATTTTTCAAATATATTAGAAAGTAAAGAAGAAATGACAATAATATCAAAGTATGAAGAAATAATAAACTAAAGAACCAATAACTCTGAAACTATATTATAGATGCTCATCTATTGAGAAAGAATTCATAGAAAAAGAAATTGAAAGGATGCTTTAACAAAATATTATTTTACCATCAGATAATCCATGATCTGCACCTATAGTAGTAGTTAAGAAAAAGAATGACAAATATAGATTTTGTGTAAATTATCATCAATTAAATAAAATCACAAAAAGAGATCAATTTTCTTTACCTAGAATTGATAATCTGCTTAATGCATTTGGCAAAGCAAAATATTTTTTAATACTTGATTTAGTCTCTGAATATTGACAGATAAAAGTAAAGCCAGAAGATAGAAAGAAAACAGCCTTTGTCACTACCAATAGTCTATATGAATTTAATATAATATCTTTTGGATTAAATAATACATTAGCTACTTTTCAGTGCTTAATAAATAAAATATTTAAGCCTTATCTTGGATAATTTATAGTCATTTATCTTGATGACACTAACATCTTCTCAGATACCTTTGAAAAGCATCTTACATATTTGAAACAAGTATTCAACAAGCTTAGAGAAAGTAGTTTAAAACTTTAGCCAAGTAAATATCAATTTGACAAAACTATACTTATCTTTCTAGGATATATTATCAGCAAAGATGGTTTGAAACCTAATCCAGCCAAAATTTCAGCTATAGAACAGTTTTCTAGATCAACAAATTTAACTATTTTGAGAATTTCTTGGCTTAGCTTCATATTATAGACATTTTATAAGAAATTTTGCAAAGATAGCAGCATCTTTAAATCAATTGATGAGAAAAGATTAACCTTTTGAATGATCTATTGAACATCAAGAAGCATTGAAAAATAGATTAATTACTGCATCTATATTAATCTATCTAGACTTTGAGAAACCTTTCATACTATATACTGATACTTCTAGCTTTGGTTTAGGAGCAGTTTTGGCACAAAAAGATGAAAAAGACAATGAACATGTAATCACTTATGCTAGTAAAAGAATAAATGATACTGAGAAAAATTATTATGCAACTGAATTAGAATGCTTAGTAGTAGTTTGGACAATATAACTATTCAGATCATACTTATATTTTAATATTTCTTTCACTCTGGTAACTGATCATAATACTTTAAAGAATTTATTTAATAAACCAAAAATTTCTGGAAGACTTGTCCACTGGATTTTGACTCTAGAAGATTATAATTTCAAAATTAAATATTGCAAAGATAGAATTCATTCTAATATAGACCCTTTATCTAGATATTTTTAACCAGAACTAATTTAGACACAAAAGAAATCAGAAAATATATTATCAATAATCACTCAAGAACTATTTAATATACTCTTATCTGATTATCTAACTTGAATATAATAGAATTACTTGAATATTCATAACTTATCACTTATTTAGATACTCTAGTTATATTAGAAGAACTACCAGAAAGAAATCTTATACAGATATAATAAGAAAGAACCAGAATAGCTCTTGAAAGTAATTAAAGTTAATAAAATAGAAGAAGTGTTATTTAATAATCATATAGCAATACATACTGGATATTTTGATATTGAAATAACTTACCATAGAATTACTCAAAGTTACTATTGGTTAAAAATACATTTTGATATTGAAAACTACATAAAAGCATGTGATATATGTTAATGTAAAGGAAAAATTAGAAGAAATAATATACTATATCCTATAGAAAGTAAAGAATCTTTTGAAAAGATAGGAATAGATCTAATTGGGTCACTCATGCTAATAAAAGATAATTATAAGTACATAATCATTACTATAGACTATTGTACTAAATAAACAGAGACAAGATCAATCTTAAATAGTTTAGCAGAAATAATAGTACTATTTCTATATGAAGATATTTTTTGTAGATATAGTTTTCCAAAAGAAATAATATCAGACAGAGAAACAATCTTTGCTAATGAATTGATAAAAGAATTATTTGAGAAATACCAAGTTAAATACCATTTATCAATATCATATCACCCTTAAACTAATGGGCTTGTAAAAAGATTAAATAGAATATTATGTGATATCATTGAAAAACTAGTTCAATTACATGAAAAAGAATGGAATATATATATACCTTCAGTACTTTTCACTTACAGAACAATGAGATAAAGTTCAACAAAATTCATATCTTTCTATTTTACCTATGGTAGACAAGCTATCATGTTATTAGATCTTAAATTAACATCAATTAATAATGAAGAAGATATTATTTCAAATGAATTGGTCAAAAAAACTTGTACTATTATAGATAGACTGGAATTAGACAGATCTATCACTCAACAAAATATACAAAAATCCTAATAAAAATAAAAAGAAACTTACCAACAAGATAAAAATTCTCAATCTTTCTTTATTAGAGATAAAGTCTTAATGAAGAGGATGAAAATCCAGCATTGACATTAAAGATGGCTCCTCAACTAATTGCGACTTGCGGCAGCCAATCAGAGAATTATGACAGAGTTGCGGCAGCCAATCAGAGAATTGCGACAGAGTTGCGGCTAGTTGCGGCTCCCATCTCTAATTGATATCATGAAAAATTTGCTTAGAAATGGAAAGAACCATATTATATTTATCAAATTTTTGATAAAGATACCTATAAATTAAGAATATTAGATAATAAAATTCTTAAAAATTCTTATAATAGTGATTATCTGAAGCTATATCCTGAGGATAATAGATTGGAATCTAGAATTATCATAAAAAATTAAATACTTCTAGTCCTGACAAATCAAACTTTAGTACTGATGAGTTATGACTTTTACTAACATAAAGAACTAACCAAATAAAAGCAAAATTCTATCAATTTTATAGTAAATCAAATAATTAACATACCTGCTCAAAGTCTTAACATCCTATCAGTAGAAGAATATCATCATCTCAAAGTTATTATCCAAAATATATAACTTATGATCAACTCTTTAGAGTATCACATATTTGTAGTTCTAAATATTAGAATAACTCTCCTCATATCAGTCATCAATATTATCAATACCTAGAAGTTGAAAGAATTATTCTAATTGAAGATTGGTTAGAATAATAATATCAAGACCACTAGTATAGTTTACAAAAGTTTCATTGTTATTGATGTAGAAATAGAAAAAGAATGAATTATAGAGATTATAAATTATGCTTCATCAATAATGAAGAAGAAAAGTTTATTATTAATCTTACAAAAGAAGATGAAGAAGAGATTACTCATTCATCACAAATTAGTTTTCAAAAAGAAGAAGAAGTTTTACCTCTTGATGCAAGAAAAGAATGAGAAATTTCTTACTTTATCACTTATCTTGAATATTATTGAAATATAGATGAGGAACTGTATCTCTCTATATTCTCTTGGAAACATATTGAATTGAAAGAAAAGGAGTTTCTTCCTCATTCCCTGTAATATTTGAAAAGCCTGATATTGCTTTACAAAATACATAGCTCTAATTCTAGAAGTTATAATTTGATCTCAGAAGTCATCAGAATTAATTAGTATTTAGAATATAAAGTTATCCAATCTGCTAATTATCAATCAGATGATCAAGAATATAATAAAAGAAATAATGACTTACCTCTTGTCCAAGAAGCTATAGAAAGTAATAACAAAGTCATCTATAAATACAATTAGAATACCACTAGTATTCATGGACCATCACAATTAGTAACAACAAAAGGAATAAAGAAAATGATAACATAATATTGCAATTCTCTTTCACTCTCTCAGATTCTCGAATTTTGAGTTTTGAGAACAGAAGAAAATCTGATGCCATATATAATACCAAAATTACTAGTTTTATAGTAGTCAAATACCATAATAAAAGTCATAATTTAATAAACAAAGTAGAGACAAAGAAATTTTCTACAAAAATAATATTTTTCAGACTAATAGCAAAATAAATTTATCTAATAAAGAAAAACAAAAAGAAAATAACAATAATAGAATGATGCCTTTACCTTCATTAAGATGATGAAATTCATAAGAAAATCCTGTTGATAATAATATTAAAATGAATGATAAAGAAGTGCAGTTTCACTATGAGAATAAAGAGAAAATTAATAGTAGAACAATAAATAAATACAAAAATTAAATTAATATAAAGAATACCAATAGAAATTATGTGACTATATAATCATCTGATGTGATATAAGATTATATCAACTCCTGGATCTGTAGTAACATAACTAAAATTATAAAATTATATATTATAGCATGAAAATTGGATATGAAAATTAGCTTGTATTATAATTCTATTTATCTGAAAAACTCCCTTTTATATAATCTTTCTGAAAAATATATTAATTCAGAATTTTTGTAGCCTAAATTAATTATATTATATTATTCTTTAATTTATTATATTTATTCTGTATCACATTTATCTATAGAATATTATTTATTATAAATAACCCCTATTTTATTATTTAGTAAACTTTATTTTTTTATTATTATTTATCCAAACTCTTTCAAAATGCCATCAATACGTAAATCAAAAGTAAAAATCATCTTGGAGGATATTGTCTTAGAAATAATTATTGTAATATCATCTAGTAAAAATATTAATTACAACATACTTTGGTCAGATTAAGAAATAGTAGATGTCATTATCACTACAGACTTAACTAGAGAAAAGCTATTCTTATATAATAAGCTTTTACAAGTGATAACTGAAAATTTAATCTCTTGGTATTAGAAAATTATCAATAGAGCTAGCAAATTATTTCAATACATTCCAGAACAAGTAATTCTGAATTTAAGAAAGTTATTATCAACTAAGTTAGGAAGAATAACTAATAATGATTTTGAAGAATTACTAAGTCTTGTAGAAGTTTGACATTCAGCTTTAAATTTTGTGAAGCAAAATGCTAATGAAGAGGATCCTGTTATGATATAAACTTTTAGTAGAATATTAATTAATTTTATTATTGATCGCTTCATATCACAATTTGATTAGATGAATAATTCTTTATATCTTATTAGATATTAACTTTAGAGAATATTATTTATAAATATTTTTAGAAGATTTTGCAAATACGATGATCATAACAAAATTATCATAACAAAGTTAGCAAAACTATCATAGCAAAACTAATAATACTATCATAACAAAATCAATATTATGATACTAGCTAAAGTAATATTTAGATCATAGCAAAACTAG
>CAJVPS010003193.1:0-10681 GCA_910591765.1 Ambispora leptoticha
TTCACTTGCTTATAGAAAATATTAGAGCAGTATCAATTAATCAAATCACATATTTGTTATTTCAAGAATTACTTCAATTTGATCTTAATGAAATATATATTAGTCAACTAAGACAAAGAATAATATAGCTAGTAAACATTTTTATCTTTGATTATATTAATACTTAAAAAGAGCAATTAGATTTAATTAAATAATTCTACCAATAGTTCATTCATCAAGTCTTTACACTTCAAATAAGAACACCTTTCAAAAATAGTAAAATTAATAAATACTATTTAGAAACAAAGAACTCAGAAATTACTTCTATTTTTCTAATATAATTTATATTAACCTCAGAATCAGAAGAAAATAATAATTATTCCAGTTTAGAAGAAAATAATCAAACTGACTCAGAAAGCAATCACCAAACAAAAGAAGAAGAAGATAACCAAATAGATCAACAAAATAACAATAATAACTTGGATAATCTTATTGTAACTTTTGGAGCTTTTACTAATCACATAACTGATCAGAATATTTAGCCTATAGAAAAGATTATAATTCCTATCAGAAAATACTGAGAAAATAATCAAGACCTAACAGAATGACTTAAAGACTTCAATATTACTACTCAAGCTAATGATATTACTAATATCAGAAAAGTATAACTAATTAGAGGATATTTAGAAGATGCTATTGTCTTGTGATATAATAAAAGAGAAAGAGATAATGCCACCAAATTAACAGTTTGAAATGATAACAATAACCAATCACATAGTTTTAGTCATTAATTTGCAGCTCACTTTTATACTTGAGAAAGAATTAACCAATAGCAAGATAAAATTAAAACCTTGTAATAGACTGGTACTATAGAAAAATACATAGACAAATTCATTAATCTACTTCATAAAGTAGATCTAGAAAATGAATATTCAGAAGAATATAAGATCCAAATATACAGAAGAGAATTGAAACCAGAGATCAGAAAATAGATTCAGATCTTAGTTGATGAAACTTTCTTAAATATAATATAAGTTATAAAGAATATAAAAAAAGCAGATATAGATATACCAACCCAAAAATATTACCAATTTCTGGTCCAGGATAACTTAATACTAAATGCTATATTGATAACACTTCAAGATCTTAACCAATAAATAGAAAGTATTAAAATCAATAAAGGATCTAATTATAACAGAAATAATTCAGATTATAGATTTAATAATCAAAATTCTAAACCAGTTTCAACCTGTTACAACTATAATAAGCCAGATCATATCCATCCTAACTATTCTCAGCTATAATCATACCAGAATAATCAGAATAACTTTGAAAATAATTATCAGAGAACTAATAGAAATAATTAATAACAAAATAATGTGTCACCAAATCAGGCAAATACTGATAATAACCAAAATATAAATAACAATCAAAATGCATTTTTGGTCTAAATACAAGCTCTTACTGATAGTATTCAAATATTAACTGCTAAATCTGACAATATAAATTTATTACTTGGTATACATAAATATTTGGTTACAGAAAGAAAATCCAGAAATTCCAGAACTACTTCTTATAGAACCAGATTTGTAGATCAATCCTGTAAAGAAATAGTTAATGAAAATGAGGAATCAAATAATAATGAAGAAGTACAAGAAGATATTTCTGAAATTATTCTTGATCAGGATATGAATAATACTAGATTGTCAAAAATTCTTGAAGAAGAACTTGTCAAAAAGATTATTCACAAGAAGAAAAGTAAAATTACTTTACTTGTACTTACTATCATGACTGAACTATATGATATTCTAAAGATTTGGCTCAACAAAAAGCAAATATAACTGTTGCTCAGCTTATTCAGATTTCACCTTTACAAAGAACTCAACTATTAAAAGGAATATACTATATCATAGTATACTAATCAAAAAGAAAAAAAAGAATCTTGCTTGAACAAAAACTCAAAACCACATCTGTCTAGTATAAAGCAAAAGTTAAAAAGAATATTATTGATTTAATTATTGATACTGATACTTCTAGATATGTTACTACATATAACTTTATTAAAGATATGAGATTGAAAATACAACGCAATTCAAATATTTTAATATCTGATATAAATAATATATCTAAATAATCTCTTAGTACTATTGATAATCTACTTTTGAATATTGATAGAATCATAATTCTTATTGAAGTAGATATTACTGAAGCAAAAATATACTCAGTAATTATTGGCATAGACTTTTTAAATAAAATTAAAGCTAATATTAATATCAGAAAAGGATTACTCACTTTTAAATACAATAATCAAAAAGAAAAAGTACCAATTAAATTTATTCATAGTGATAGAGAAGAACCAATTTTTGAAGATATAAGTTCTGAAGAAGATGAATCAGATAAAGATTCTGAAAGTAAATTTGAAAAATAATACTTGAAAAAGAAGACTTTTTTCATGTGACAATATGATAATTAAAATACTATAACTCCTAGATAACAAGAATTTCAAGATGATGATAGTATTAAAATCATTATCAAAGAAGTTTGGATCTCTATTGAAACTCCAAACTGAAAATTAAGAGATATTGACTTTAAAGAAATATCATTTTTAATTATCCAAAGTGTTAAATGAATTTATAAAGTATAAGCGTATCAAGAAGAAATCAAAATTAAATGGAAGAAATATACCTGGAAAGATTTCAAATAACTTGACAAGAAGTTTACTCAATAATGCAATTGGAATAATTGATGGTTATTTAACTAGCAAGGATCAAATAGCTAATGCTCATGTTATAGAAATCTCTTTATGCCTAATCATCAATATTGCTGATACTATAATTATCTTGCTGACTAGATAATAATCAAAATTCATAAATCCTTCTGTGCTAAATTCAAAATCAATGAAGACTGGACTGATAAAGTTGAACAAGAACTCTTTATTAATAAAAGAATTAAGAAAAGCTTTGATTTATATCAAGCTACTTCACAACAAATTCATCCTAACTCACAGATTAAAAGATGCTGGAAATGTGAAAAATATATGAACAAATATTATACTGAAAAATATTTTAAAATAAATAGAGAAAAAGCAATCACTTGTGATAATTATATCAGAGAAAAATAATTAAATCTTTTTACTTGCTCTCAATATAGTGAACACAATGAATCCAGAGAAATATTTATTACTGGAAGTTATCAAAAACAATATTTCTGTACTCATGAATATCAATATATTTATTAATTTAATCATGAAGAATAGAGAAAGAATATCAAAACAATTAACAAACTTAGAAAAAGAGGAATACTATTAGAAGTTTATGAAGAATGTGATGAAATCAGCAAAGTAATTCTATCTCACTTTATATATGAAGATAACTATATTTAGAAAATCATTTATAAGAATTCTGTAGAAGCCTCTGCTGCTGAAATATTTTAATATATTTATCAATAACTCAGTTCTAATTGAAGATAACAGCTTACTTGCTTAAATTACATTAATATGAAACTCTGTCAAGAATATTTAATTTCTTGTAATAATAACAAATATGATAATTATGTACAATTTGAATCTCTAATTAAAGTAGATAAAGAGAAATAACCAATAATTTTGGATCCAATCCCAGAAAAAGCAGTAATAAATAAATTAATTGAAGAAATCAGCTTTATTCCTATTTTAACTTAGCCTTCTCAACTCAAATTGAATAAAATACATAAAAGATTTAATATTATTTATCAAGCTCTTAATGAACTTTCACAATAATTTAACAATTATTTAAAGAATATCTCTGTGGAACAAAATAATAGCTACTATGCAGTCAAAGTTTATAATGATCAAGATAAAGAAAAACTACCAGAAAAAGCACATCCTACTGATATTGGATATGATATTTATTATACTAGAAAAGAAGCAATTAGAATTCTCTCACATCAAGTTGTATTAGCAGATATATATATATTGTCATAAAAATTCCTATAGAAATTATATATCAAGTAATATCTCACTCATCTCTCATAAAATAAGAAATCAATATTAAAGGTGAAACTATTAACTCTGAATATACTGAAAATATCAATATTATCATTCAAAATGATTCAGAAGATAATTATATTATTGAATCAGATCAGAAAATTGCTCAACTCATATTTCTTTAGCTTGCACCTATTGATTAACTTAAATCAGTTTCTACTAGAGAAGAACTAGGATAATTTAGTTAAGAAATAACTAGATTTGGATCTACTAACCATTAAAAAGCCTATATCTATTTCTTAACATAAAAATAAAAAGAAAAAGTTATTGAACAAAAATTAATCACTGAATAAGAAAGACTTCTTACCTAACTATTAGAAGATAATACTTATATCTTTGTAACTGAATTACATAAACTTGGCCAAAGTAATATAATTCAACATAAAATACATACTAAAAATAATCATCTATTAAATAATGATCTTATAAAATTACTCTTTTAGATTAATTATTCATATCAGAAGAAATTCAAAGAATATTAGAAGCTAAAATTATCTAACTATCAACTAGTCCTTGGGCTTTATTTATTTGTAATCTATAAAAAGAATAGAAAGAAAAGATTTTGTGATGATTACCAAAAAATAAATACTATCACTCAAAAAGATGCATATTCATTATCAAGAATTAATAAAATAATAGACTCTCTTGAAAATACTTACTAGTTTTCATTTATAAACTTAATCTCTGGATATTGACAAATTAAAATGAAAGAAGAGGATAAATTCAAAATCACTTTCATCTCCAGAGAAGGACTTTTTGAATTTAATGTTATGTCTTTTGAATTATGCAATGTTCCAGTCACTTTTTAACATGCTATAAATATAGTACTAGAAGAATATAATTAGAATTTTGCCAATGTATACATTAATAATCTGAATATATTCTCAAAAGATTTTGAAGAACACTTAGATCATCTTAACAAAATATTTTGCAGAATTAGAAAAGCTAATTTAAAACTCAATCCTGAAAAATATAATTTTTACAGAAGAGAATTACCATTTCTTGGACATATAATAATGAAAGAAGGAATTTTCTCTGACTTATTGATAATTCAGAAAATTCAAGACTTCTCTTAATCAAGAACTATTAAAAAACTTTGATTATTTCTTGAATTAGCTAGATACTATAGAAAATTTATTAAAGAATTTTCTCAAATTGCTGCATCTCTATTCAAATTACTTTGTAATAAGAAATTATTCATTTGAACTGTGGATCAAGAAGAAGCTTTTAAATAATTCAAATAATATCTTATAACTGAATGTAATCTTTTAATTATGTAATGTAATATATCCAAATAATTCACATAGAAAAGTCAGGATATAGTATTATATCAGGAAAATTCACACAGAAAATTCAAGATATAAGTAATATTAATTGAAATAGAATTCATACAGAAAACTAAATCAAAAGTAAACAAGAGATTATATTTTAAAACTTATTCTTTATTTATATATTGGTTCTTGTTAAAATTACAGAATAGATATAGCATTTTTAAATAATAATTAATATTATATAAAATTAATAATAAGATAAATAAATTAATAATAGAAAATACTTATATGGTAGTATCTCCGGAAGATACTTATTAATGAATAAATAAAGAAATAAATAGTTATAAATGAAATATATAAATTTAATAATATGCTAACTAAATTAGTAGAACAAGAAAAAAAAGAAATTTTACTAAGAAACTATCTATAGCTAAAATAACTCAAATAAATTGAATGACTTTTCTTGACATGATCAGATGATTATGGTACAGTATGTGATGTAGTAATGATCTGTAAGATAAAAAATAAATATAATATAATTATTATTAACTAATCTAATTTTTTTATAACTCTCCTCCTCTTAAGAATCAATATTCTCATTTTGATATTTTAATTTAAAAGATTTCATGAGTTTTATAGTATTACAAAGATTTTTTAAAGATTCCCAGATAAAATCATGAAGAGAGTAACCTAGTCATTTAACTAAGTATTAAGATTTATTTTGAATAATTCTTTTATCCAAGATTACTTCTACTTCATATTCTTCTTCATCAGTTTCAGATATAATAATTGATTATGGTGAAATTAGATAAATGAAATCTTTATTATTATTAGAATTATAAGATTTTAATAATAAAATATGAAAGACAGGGTAGATTTTCATATATGAAGGTAAATCCAGTTTATATGCAACAGGTAAAATAACTTCAAGAATAAAAAAGGAACTAATATATTTAGGTATAAGCTTTTTACTAAAGTATTATTTATTTATGAGATCAGTAATATTACAAGTTAAAAATAAGACTTGATCTTTAATTTTAAATTCTTGAAAATAACAATATTAATTAGCATATTTAGATTAATAATTCTGTACTTCTATTAATAAGTCTTTAGTATCTTTAATTATATTATTCCAATATTAAATAAATTTATTAGCAGTAATGACTTTGTTATCTGTGATAAGTATTATAAGTATAATCAAATATTGATCACAATTTAACTCAAAAGATATATGATCAGAAGAAGCTTGAATTGAATTATTATATATAAATTTAGTAGCAGCAAGATATTTATCCTAGTGATCTTGATTATAGGTAGAATAGATTCTTAATATTTCTTCTAGAGTGTAATTCATTCTCTTAGTTTGACTATCAGTTTATGGGTGAAATATGATTGATATAGCTAATTTAGTTCTAATTTATTCAAATAGTGATTTTCAAAAATGACTAATAAATTTGACATCTTGATCTGAAATTATAACTTGAGATAGTTCATGTAATTTAAATATGTTATTGAAGAATAGTTTAGTTACTTCAGATATAGTGACAGTAGTATAAGTAGGAATGAAGTGTATATGTTTAATAAGACAATTGACAATAACTAAAATTGTATTATATCCTTGGCAAGTTATAGGTAATTGCATGATAAAATCCAAAGTAATTTTTTCCTAGTATTGTTCAGATATTTTCAAGAGTTGTAGAAGTTCTGAGGGTGACTGATTACTAGATTTATTTCTTTGATATTCTTCATAACTGAGAATATATTTATGAATATTCTTGGATATTTTTGACCAGTAATATGATCTTTGTAATTACTTATAAGTTTTATCAATTCCTAAATAACCAGAGATAGAGATGTCATGATATTTCTTTAAAATTTAAGTTCTCAGAGTTTTATTCTTGGAAATAGCAAGATGATTAGTATTTTTCAAATAGATTTTATTATCTCTTTACTCAAAGTGAGATTATTATTTTGGTATAGATAATTCAAAATTATGCAGATTTCCTTGAAATATTTGTTATTCTCATATTTTTGTTGTAACTTTTCATTACTAATAAGTTATGCAGAGATTGTAATAATATTATTTACTTATGATGAATTAGATAAGGTATTAGCTATTATGTTTTCCTTTTTCAGTTTATATTTAATAATAAAATCATTAGTTTGTAAGATTTCCAGCTAGCAAGCTTGATATTTAGAAAGATTATATTATATTTTAATATACTCAAGGGATGCATGATCAGTTATAATAGTAAATCATTATCCTTCCAAATAAGATTTCCAGAGACAAATAGCATGTATAATAATGAGAAATTCTTTTTATGTATTGAATAGTTTTGTTTAGCTAAGAATAGTTTACATGATTCATTTGATCACCTTTTTTATAGTTTTGACTAAAAATGACTCCTATAGCAAATTCAGATATATCAGTTATAATTGTGAAAGGTAATTTAGAATCTGGCAAAATTAAGATAGGCATAGTGATTAAATATTATTTTAAATTATTGAATGCTTTTTGTTCAGACTCATTTCAAATGTATTCTTGATCTTTGTGAAATAAGACTGTGAGTAGTAAAACAATTGCAAAAAATTCTTTTATAAATTTCCTGTAGTAACTAGCGAGACCTAAGAATAATCAAAGTTCAGAGATATTTATTAGCTTGAGCTAGTCACAAATAACAGCAATTTTATATTAATCAACTGATATTTCTTGATCCAAAATAAAATGAACTAAGTATTTGACATATTACTTGATAAGTTTATATTTCTTGAATTTGGTATATAGTTTATATTCATGAAGTTTAAAAAGAATAATACGAAGATGTTAAAGATATTTTTTCTTAGTATTACTAAATACAAGAATGTCATTAAGATAGATAATGATGAATTTATCTAAATAATCATGAAAAATATTATTTATAAGAGTCATGAAAGTTATAGATGTGTTAGTAAGACCAAAGAGAAGTATAAGAAATTTATAGTGACTATATCTTGTTCTGAATACTATTTTATGAATATCTTCTTTTTTAATTCTGATTTGATGATATTCAGAGTAGAGATCTAATTTAAAAAAATATTATACTTCAGCTAAATGATCTATTAGTTTATCAACATGAGGTAAAGGGTATCAATTTTTAATTATAATTTTGTTTAAGGTATGATAATTAATACAGAGACAAAGAGTTTTTTTCTTTTTATGTACAAATAAGATAGGCACTTTAAATGATGAAAGACTTAGATGAATAAAATCTTTGCTAAGTAAGTCAGATAATTATTTTTTCAATTCATTCATTTCAATATAAGATAAGTGATATGTAGGGTGAGATGATGGTTCAGAGTCAGATATTAAATCAATAGCATAATCTATAGCATATTTTGGTGATAACTTATTAGAAAGTGAGTTAGGAAAGATATCAGCAAATTCTTTAACTAGTTGATAAGCTTCATAAAAAGTTATTACTTCTTGATATATTTATTTTATAGTGATACAAATTGCAAATAATTCAGTATCAGGTAAAATTTCAGAAAATTATTGTCAAGATACATAAAGTGAGTTGCAACTAGATACAAGTTTATCTTTATTAGTATTGATCTTGATTATTTTGTTGCCATAATAAAATATTATGAAATTATTACGTCAGTTAATGATAGAATTGGCATGATAAAGCTATAATTTATCAAGTATAAGATCATAATATTAAATATTAAGAACTTGAGTATTGATATTAGAGGTATAATATGTATCTAACTTTAATTACTTAATTATTACAGATGAGTTAACTTTCTTTTTATGACCATCAGCAAGTTCTATAGTAATAGAATTCATATTGTATATTTGTAATTGATTATTCTTAATATATACTTTATCAATAAAATTTCATAATATTTTACTGTTGAGCAAAATCCAGGTAGACTTTCTATTAATATAACTATTAAATTTTAAAAGTTTCTCACAATTATCCTCAAGATAAGCAAATTCAATATTGTTATTATGTTGTGTAGTAGTTATAGTATTATTATTTTCTTTAATATTATTAATCTTAACTTTTTTTTTAAAATAACAATTCTTGGCAAAATGATCCAGTTTATCACAGTTATAATAATTATGAGTATTATTATTTCTGCTATAATTATTATTATTATTACTATTATTATTATTATATTGATAAGAATCTTCAGTATGATCTAGTTTCATGGATGTGAGACCAGTATTATTACATATATTATTAGAAGAAAAACTCAGATTTCTCTTATATTTCTGATTATGGTTATGATTATTACTTTTGAGAGGATGACTGATATCAAATATAATTATATTATAATGAATTACAAGTTTTTAGACATCATCAAAAGTTTCCAGTGCTTGATATATTACTTTCATTTTTGTTATAGATTTAAGTTTATCAATAAAGTGTATAACTTAATCTAGTTCTCCTATTTCTTTAATTTGTCCTACAATATTTCTGAATTTAGCATCATACTCCTATATAGTACTAGTTTGATAAAGTTAATAAAGTTGATAGTAAAGATGTTATTGATAATTGGATAATTGAAATGCTTTACAAACTTTAGTGAGAAATGTTTCTCAGTTTTCAAAGGCAGAGTTTCTCTAATAATGTGTACTTTATTTAAGTACCAATGAAGAGTGATATCTTCAAGACCAGTTTCAGTATATAGATACATATTTGATTATCTGTAATTCCTTGTATGCATAATACTCTAGTTACTTGTAGAATCCAGACATTAATATTCTCATGTGATTCTCCTTTGTATATTGGAATCTTGAGAGATATTCTTGATGTAGAATTATGTTATTAAT
This sequence comes from Ambispora leptoticha, assembly GCA_910591765.1. NCBI lineage: Eukaryota > Fungi > Glomeromycota > Glomeromycetes > Archaeosporales > Ambisporaceae > Ambispora > Ambispora leptoticha. The sequence goes on from CAJVPS010003193.1 coordinate 10,094, forward strand.
TATTATCATTATTACTAATATTACCAAGAGTAATGATGAGTTATTGCTATTATTAGATAAGATTAGTGAAATCAGCAAGAAGTTATTAGAATTATTTACTTGAAAGACCAGTACCAGATATTATGTATGTATATATATATATGTATGAGTGTGTGTATTAATGATGAATGAGCAATGTGTCATTCACTAATTGAGAAAGTATTAGAAAGAAAGGAGTTAATAATAAATATATATGTATATATGTATGTGTATAGTATTAATCTTTTCCACTACTACCAAAGTTATAACCTTCTAGTTATATAGTATAATATATTCAGATAATTCATATAAAAAGTTAAGATATAGTATTATATCAGAAAAATTCATATAGAAGATTTAAAATATAAGTAATATTAATTAAAATAGAATTCATATAGAAAACTAAATCAAAAACAAATAAGAGATTATATTTTAAAACTTATTCTTTATTCATGTATTGGTTTTTATTAAAATTACAGAACAGATACAGTAACTTTAAATAATAAATTAATGTTACATAAAATTAATAATAAGATAAATAAATTAATAATAGAAAATACTTATATAATA
>CAJVPS010003194.1:0-10680 GCA_910591765.1 Ambispora leptoticha
AATCTAGATGTATTAAATACATAATGATCATCTGTGTATTCAGAGTGAAAATGATCTTCTTAAAAATGTAATACAAAGCTAATCTGTTATATAAATAGCGCAAAATAAAGATCTAAGCTAAAAGAGATCTAAAGGAAGATAACCCAATCAAAATTATTACACTATATATAAAAAATTAAAGAAAGATTTATTATTATTAAAAATTATATTATATATTATTTATAATTTTTCTAATTAATAATTAATAAAATTAAATTTTCTATTAAATTCAAGAATTTTTATTTAATTTATTAATTATAATTAATGAAAATTTAAGTAGTTTTTGTATAATTATTAAAATTAATATAATAAAAATTATTTTATTTATAAAATATAATAAAATACAAATTATTTTTTAAATTAAAATTTTTAATTTATTAATAAATATTTCTATTTTAATTTAAAAAGCTATAATTCTCTATTTTCATATTTTTTTAAGTTAATAGTTCTATTTTATATAATAATTTGAACTTCTTGTCTTGTTAAAATAAAGTATTATAGTTTAATTTGTTTATTTAAGTTAATATAAAAAATGATTAATAAATTAAAAATTTTAAAAATTAAAAAATTTCTGTTTTTAATCTAAAAATTTATTATTTTTAATAACTAATAAGTTCTTTGATATGATTTATTTTTACATTAATATTAATTAAAGAAATTATATGGGATTTAGATAAAGTAATACCTAATCCAAGTTGAATTATTTGAAACTCAATAAAAATCTGCACAGAACTATATTATTAAAATTATTGCAATTTGTACAAATTGATTGGAAAATAAAGATCAGAATCTTTACAAAACATTGCAATTAGATATTTATTATATCAAAATCTCTTAATATGGTAAAGTTTATATTCAGAGATTTTCACTATATTGAAGAATTTTAATAGTTTTACATAATAATAATTTAATTATTAAATATCATATGTAAACATAGAAAAAAGTTATCACCAAAGTATAGGTTTATAATCTGTTTTTTGAACTTGTAGCTAATATGAGCAACCACTTTTGCAACTTCAGTTCTTCCAACAAAATTTTGATAGAATATTTCCTTTTTGAGAAAACACAACTTAACAGGTTCATTACATCAATTAACTTTATATATGTATGTGAGGACAAAGACACGTATAAGATAAGAGTTGGTGTTGCTGAGAAACACATTAAAACATTATGTTTATCATGTGTTATTTGGGTTTACCTCGACACCCATCTTCCGAAAATCCAATATCGTGACAATCCATCTTCCCGATAATCCAGCATCCCGACAATCCATCTTCCCGATAGCCTAACATCCCGACATACCCAACTTCTCGCCAAACACAATTTCCAGACATCTTGTAAAACGCCGATCGTTATGAAAATATCCACCATAAACCCAGAAAGTGGACTAGTTTTATTGGGAAGTTAGGTTGTCGGAATGTCAAATTTTGGAAAGTTGGATTGTCTCGAGGGGTTGAATTGTCGGGAGGTTGAGGTTGGGTGGCACCCCGTATTTATTTAATATATATCTGTTTATCGTCACTACGAGATTTGAAATGTGATGGTTGTTGGAATGTCGAATCGGATCAATGTAGGACGAATAAGTAAGATTCAGAGATTTTAGTGTCATTGCTTTGGTTATGAGAATAAAAGAATTCCTATTTAGCCACGTGCAAATCTAATAAACTTTTAGAATCACTCGTATATCAAATATAATCTAAATTCACGGTATAAAAAAAGCGAATATTAAAGTTTCATTGTGTATTTTTCCTGTTATTCTCCTTCTTATGTAATAAATTAGTCTAACCAGTCTTAAAAGCAAAAAAAGCAAATCCGAAGCTAAACAAACGAGCAGCTCTTTTAAAAGGGAAATAACATCACTCTATAAATCTCCAATTGGTATGGCTCGAGTTAAATTAAAAGTTAAATTAAAGTAAAATAAATAGCATCGACTCTATCGAATATCATATATTAAACATAGGTTTTGTCATATATGTTTGAAGTAAGAAATAGAAAAACATCTTTCCTTTTTATTCTCTTTCTTTCACTCAAAACGCGTTTTGATTTACGCGCATGTCGATGCTACCTTTTTTTGACGATCATTTCATCATTATTCGCATTTTCGTTCCCTTTTTAAATATAGTACCTTTTTTGATCCTTTTTATTAGTATTAGCATACATTCTATCGCTTTCGCATTTCATTTGGTGTATACGCGCGTGATCTCATAATATTATTTTAATGATTTTCACTTTATTATCTAGCAAATGGGCATTATAATTGAAACATTTCACGGTATATAAGAACTTTTAAATAGATGACATTTGACAAAGTCAATCGAGAATTCGGAAAAGTTGTACTTTTTAATCTACATTTATTTACCTTTTAACAGGCAAAGTTCCAAATACAAAAGCTGCTGCTATTATTTTCGGTGAGTTCAAAATCAGGGGGATTAAATAGACACCCGATCATTTATAACGAGAATACACGTATTTTATCTAGAGGCTTGCCGTCGAGGAATTCTCGATAGAACAAATCGTCGTCTCTTGGATGAAGAAAGAAGAGCTTTGAAAGGTGGCGAAGTGTAAGTCTAGCTTACGCAATTGATTGGCTTTATCAGGGGAATTCATGTAATTCGATTTCATCGATTAGTTTTGTTTTTGCCGAGAAATCTTCAGGTATCAAACGTTGGACAGATGGGAAGTATGTATTCGATATTTTTTCTACATCATGTATACAATAAACTTAAACTATCTTTGTTTAATCTAGATATTGGTCTCCAAGTCGAGTAATCGGCGAGTTTTTGGTCTATTTTGAACTTGACACTCGAATGCACAACATTAAGCGCGAACAAGACATTAATCCGAGTTTACGATCAAGGATCGAACGCGAAGGATTAAAGGTCCAGGTCGGGAATAAAGGAACCTTTATTTATCGAAAGAATGGACTCATCAAGAAAACTGTCTCGATGAATGATGAGAATGATATTGAACATATGATCATTTATGAATATCCACCATTGGATAATTGCACTGGTAAAAATTTGTTGATTTTATTGATTTAAAAATATGTATGTTATTTATTTTTGATCCTATTGTTATAGATGAGGAACGAGAAAAGCTTTACCCACCTCAAGCGTACATCGAATTGGCCGATATTGAACCAAGCGAAGAAATTCTCAAGAGATTTCAGAAACCAAATCATTCCAGCGATAGAGAGAGAAGATTAGTCGAAGGTCATGGCTCCGATGATAATGAGAATGAGAATGGTAGTGGCTCATCTGAAAACGATAAATTTAATGACAGTCAAAAGTGTCAGCCATGGCCGAATGTAATAAAATCTGAAAATGAGGGCGATCATAATAAAGAATCGAGTTGGAATGAATCTCGGGAGTCTTCAAAAGTATTGGCTTTTTCATCATATTCGCCTATTAATTATAGCACGTCAGGTATCGCTCCAAATTCACCTTATCCACATTCTCCATATCATTGTTCTTCTATTCATCAACACGCATACGGGGACAGTCAAATGCACTTCCATAATAATTTATCAAACAAATCGCCATCGCTACACGTCATTAATCCTATATTTTTGAGTCGTTCTGAAAAAACTCCCACGACCAACAATACTGTCGCTAGCAACAAATTTGGTGAGCATATACCTCGAGATCACAGAAATTCATTGCCCGCTATTTCTGGTCGTCATCATCATCACCTTTTTCATTATAACCTAAATCCAATTACGAACACAGCAAATTTTCATCAAATGGAAAATGCGCCAATTGAGCCATCTTTATCATACCCGCGATATACAAATGATGATGTCAGAGATGATTTAAGATCGATGTCACCTATTGCAAGCAGCGATCTTTTTTCAAATTCATCGTTAAGAAACTGGCCAACGACGGATAATTCTGGTTCACGGGATTTTTCTCAAAATAATCATAATAGCGCTGATAATGAGATAGAAAATGGAAATGATGTTGCAGGTGGTGGGTTTATTGATCCAAAGTGTCTTGGGAAATTTTGATTTTTAACGATTAGCTAGAACTTTGTAATTGGATTTTAATAGAGGTAGAAACAGAATGGTATAAAGTTATCATCTGTATTCGCGCCTGGAAAATCTTGTTTTTGGTGCAGTATTAACAATAAAAAATGAATTCTATTTTATATTTTAATAAAACAAAAATCGATATTTGTTTTATTGTGCTTTATAATGAATGTGACTAGAGAAGATTTGCTAGTTCTTGAAAAAAGCGTGATTATAGAGATGACTATGGGAGTTTGACTGGGTAGAATTCTCGAAATGAAAGAACAATGTTAATTTTAATCATATACATTCTTTATAACTATGTCTATAGATTTAAAAAACTGTATTTCAGGTCGTGCTTTCAATGTGAAAATTGCTCGAGAAAATTTTATATAATATAGAAAATCTAATGACCTGTATCGGTATATAAGAATAAAAAAAAAACTGATTTTATATATACAACTACACGGTGAAACTTCAAACTCGTTATACAATTATACTTGATAAAAGTTCTCTACAAAACCAAACTTATCATCTAAGATGCATATATTTTGCCAGAAAGATCTATGTGCTTTGTACAGTTATTTTTGTTCAAAAGTATGCAAGTACTTTTTGCAATTACAGTTAATAAAGAAGCAAAGACTGTTCGAAAAATTTAACCAGAGTTTTCATTCTTCTCAAAAATCTTCAAATTGCTCTAATGTGCATTGTTCTACCTTAAAAAAATTAAACCAAAATCATTACCAAAATACAACTAAAAAAAAAAGGGAAGTTCATAATAAAAACTCACCCCTCCAATAATATGTGAATTCGTTACAGGGATTTCCGATTCTTCGCCAATAAAAACAAAGTGACAAAATTTATGAAAGTAAAGAGCTTGAAGACGAATGAGGGACCAATATAAATAGTGTGCCTCATTGCCATCCTTTATTAAAGTTTGTACGAATAAAAAATCAGCCAATGTTTAAATTTGAAAAAATATAATGAATTAATTCTTACTGTGAAAATTTCTTCGTGTTTGAGCATTTCAATTTTTCCATCGCTTAACTTTAAGTCAATCATGTTTTTATTAAATCTAAATCTGGATGAATAATAATTAATAAAAAAGAAAATTAAAAAAATAATTGTTTTTCTAGTTGCAATAAAACCATACTTCCTGCTACTTGATTCTAAAGGTACTGAGTTGAGGATTTTTGCGGTTTTAGGATGCAAAACCAATTTCCACGTTGAAGTTCCATTTAATTTTTCTTTTTGCTAAAGTCATCAAAAGTTATTAAAAACGTTATTAGTATTCTAATCAAAACTTTTTTAAAAAAGAACTTGCCTTATCCAAAACTTTAAGGATCCTATCAACTAGGTTCTCATTAGACTTGATAACTAAACTCGTAAAAATCACATAGCCTCCTATAAAATATAATGTTTTTAAGATAATTCATCATTGTTTTTCGAAAAATAAATCCATTACCTGCGACTAATATTGGTTTCAAATTTACAGAGATTGAAAGATGCGGAATATATCCAAATATACGAAATTCACATCTTTTTTTCAATTTTGAGAGATTCGGAATTAAACAAAGTTGATTGATTATGTCAAATTGTACCTAATCAAAGTTTCAAACGTTACTATAAATAATTTCTTAGAATAGAACAAAATTTAAAACACTTACAAACACAATTTTGATATTTTCATCCTCAAAATCTGGCGCATAAACGGCATCATAAAACCTAAGCGCGTCAATCAAATCTGTAACTTCGGCAGCCCCCTTAACACCGAATACAGCAAATTTGGGATACGCCTTGCAAATTTCTGGCAAAAGGCCTTGCCATTTATTGGCAACTATGGCGACTTGAGCATAATATGAATCCACATTTAAGGATTGATGAAAGCTCAAGTTACCCATGTTTGGATTATTCGTTGGTTTAGGAATCGATATTGTGAAAGGAATCAAAAGTGACATTGCATTCGGTGGTCTTTTAGGTAAACCAAAAATTTTGTATTCATTATCGATGTTTGGGAAGACGAAGAAGCATAATGACTCGTCTTCACTCAAATAAATTATACCGATCTAAAAATATAATTGAAATATACATTACATTAAATTAGTTCCAAGGAAATAGAAGAATTTTATTACCTTTTTTGTTAGCTTATAATTATTGAATGCCTTCCAAACTTCAGTAAAATGCTCGTTTTGTGTAGCTGGTTGCATCACAAAAATTGAAAGCGGATTCATTTTCTCCATCAATTTCATAGCATAGAAGAACGAGAGTAAATTATCCAAAATTAATTCATTTCTCGGCATTGATTCTCTATCAATATATGAAAGAAATAAAAAAAATAAACTATAAAAGATTGTTTGAAATTTTATTATTTTTACTTACTTCAAAATTGACGGATCTGGGCAATGACCTCTTAACGGTCTAATAACTATTTGTTTTTGGATTGGTTCGTCATTTTGCAAAATTAACAAACCTTTCCATTCTAAAAGAATTTTGGATGATTCTGTTTTTAATTCTTGTTTGATATATGAGATTTCTTCGGAACCTTTTAAAATTGATTTTGGAGTAGTGATCGAATTTTGAGCTTGTTCAAGTTCCTCAGGAATTTCCATTCCGAATATCCAAGGTGGTGGCGATTGTCGCTCAACTTGTCCCGAAAATCTAACGCCTTTTTTCACTTTTCTACAATGTGCTTGTTCATTGTTCTTATTTTCTGTCATTGAATTTTCTCCAATTTTTCGTTGAGGACTGTTTCTATTTCTCATTTAAATATTCTAAAATTAAAATATAAGAGTAAAAATGTTCGAATATAAAAGATCACTTACGATAGAATATTTATCTGAATTGATTCTTCGACCTCTTTATTTGTTTCTAAAACTATTGGGTATTCAGAGAATTGCTTTTGCTTCCCTTTAGTTTTATCTCCTAAACTAACATTTTTATGCATAGGCTGCGTTATTTGCAAAGATTCAGAAGGAATAATATTTTTGTTAGATTTTGAAATACATTCTCTTTGCCATTGAGGAGGTATTTGCGGTGTTGGTAAGGTCGATGTTGACGGATGTGTAAGATTAATGTTTGCAGCTGATGAAGTGGGTGAAGGTATTGTCAAATTCTTTTTTTTGTAATTTTCCAAAAGTTTTTCTCCATTATGAACATGTTTAAACGGGAGCCACATTGATTCGATGCCTGAATTTATAAAATTATTTGCAAACTTTCATGTTTAAAATAAATTAGAACTCATTAGTGCTTTATGAGAGACTATACCTTTAAAATTAGCTAACACATCCCAATTTCCTTCTTCGTTTTTCACGACATCGACGATTTCTCGAACAAAGTATTTTGGTTGCATAATATTACTGTTGCCTCCTTCTGGCTGAAATTGATTGTCGGAGGTAGCGAATTCATGGACTGGAAAAGCAGAAGGAACATTTCTTCCAAGCATGTGTTTTCGTCTAATTCCAATATTACGATATATTATGTTGAATAAGTTCGTTATGTATTATCGATTTGTACATACGCTTTACGTGAAGAGCCTCGAGAAAATCTTGGGGTTGATCTGTTGTTATGCGACATTGTTTGGAAAATGTGAATTCCTCAATTTTTCTTTACAGTATTTATATTTTTAATGATGACGTGTTATTACATGTACATGTACATGGAAGATCTAATTCATATTACTGATACATGTAAAAGTCAAACCACCCAATCATTTATCTTATCCAGAAGATCTTTGACCAATAGATAAATAACACTGATCCCAAATCAAACACGATAAAATTATAAGAGAATGCTCCCGGTGAGGTTCGAACTCACGACCTTCAGATTATGAGACTGACGCGCTGCCGACTGCGCTACGGAAGCAATGCATTTGATGTAACATATTCTTTGTCTTTATCTTTATCATTATTGACTGAACGTTCGATTATCCACCACCCAATGCATGAGAAACTTCTATTAATTATTTCTTATTATTATTTTATTGAGCTATTTTATTGCAGACAATAAGCGTTGTAAACTTGTAAATTTACAAATTTTGATGCCATTTACGTATTTGTTAATTAAAAAATTTTGAATTTTTCTCGATCTTACGATCCTAAGGAAGTGACACAATTCTCAATAACGATAACGATCAGAAATATTTCTATCATGTCTAGATTTTCATTGCGTTTTTCATTTATATTTCGTTCTTTTCTCATCCAAAAGTTCTTGCCTATATACAAAGTTACCATTTACGAAGTGGACATTAGCTACATTAGCTTTGTTATATTAATAAAAACTATGCCACCGAAAAGAGTATTTTCAACGTTAACTACCAGAAAAGTAATAAATAAAAAGGTTAAACGTAGCAGTAATACTATCGAAGAAAGTCGAGATGCAAATAGTGCGTCTTCAATTGTTTCACCTTCTCCATCAACAGCCACCAACACAACTTCTCAAAAAGAAAAAGTCTCTTTTATAGGAAATTGTGTTATGTGGTTCAGAACAGACTTACGACTAAAAGACAACCGAGCACTATCTCTAGCCTCAAAACATGCAATAATGCATAACAAAAACTTATTCGCGCTCTTTATTATATCGCCACAAGAATGGCAAACGCATGATGTGGCATCGATACGCGTTGATTTTTGGTTACGTAATTTATCGAGTTTGCAGAAGCAGCTTGAGAAATTGAATATTCCATTGATTGTGCGAACAGTTGGCTTACGAAAGAATGTACCTTCAGCGGTTATTGAGTCTTGTAAGGCGGTTAACGCTAGTCATCTTTTTGTTAATATAGAATATGAGGTATTTAAAAGAAATTTACGATGTGTTGTATTTCTTTGTGAAACTTTATAATCTATAATAGTTTGTTTTATAGGTCAATGAGTCTAGACGCGATAAAAAAGTCTGCTCTCTCGCTGAGCATAATGATATTGTTGTTTCATTAGAGCATGATCAATGCGTTATTCCTCCTGGATTATTATTGACCAAGGTATAATATGATATGTTTCTTTAAGGATGCATTAAATTATATTCATAAAGTGATATTCTATTTAGCAACAAAAACCATATACAGTGTATACGCCATTCAAGAAATTATGGTTAACTATCGTAGGAAGCGAGCCAAATTACCTAGAATTATCTCCGGAGCCTGCACCAAATAACGAATCAATACGCGAACAACACGCATCAGAGTTCAATACAGAAATACCAGAATTCGTAGAAGGCTTTCAATTATCATCAGCCCAATCCAATAGGGCTTCTATTGAATTTCCGGCAGGCGAAGATGTTGCTCATGAACGTCTACAAGCATTCATTTCGGAACGAATAACTAATTACAAAGAAGCACGAAACATTCCCAGCGTAATTGGCACCTCTTCTTTATCTGCGTATTTTGCTGCGGGTGTCTTATCTGCAAGACAATGCGTAGTTGCCGCTCGTGCCGTTAATAAGAATAAACTCCAAGATGGAAATATTGGCATAGCAACATGGGTTGAAGAAATCGTATGGCGTGATTTCTATCGTCATGTTCTTGTTGCTTTTCCGCATATTTGTATGAACCGTCCTTTTAAATTGGAAATGGAAAGCATTGAGTGGAATAATGATCCAGAGAGGCTACGTAGATGGTGTGAAGGTAAAACAGGGTATCCTATTGTCGATGCAGGTTGTTAATTTTTATAAGATAATTGAATTTCAATCTCGTCAGAATTCTTATTGTTTATTGTTGATAAAGGTATGCGTCAACTCAATGAAACAGGTTGGATGCATAATCGTGTGCGTATGATTACTGCCATGTTCTTGACAAAAGGTAATTGCTTTTTTACCATGAAAGTAGAAAAAGGGCAATTAATAAATTATAACCTTCTAATAATTGGATTTTAGTTCCAGCCATTACTAATTGATTTTTTAAAAAATTATATCTTTTACTGGCCCCTCATTAACTAACTAAATTGATAATAGATTTATTGATAAATTGGCAATATGGTGAACGATACTTCATGCAACATCTAATTGACGGAGATTTCGCAAGCAATAATGGTGGTTGGCAATGGGTAAATAAAAATAAAATTATCATATTGTTTGTTGGAAAATATGTACACGATCCTCTTCTGATTTATTTTGAATAGTGTGCCTCTACAGGAACGGATGCACAGGTACTATTTGTCTGAATCTTTTGATTATATTTTGTGCACGTACTCTGATTTAATGATAAATATACGTTCTTATTTTAAAATAGCCATGGTTTAGGATCTTCAATCCAACACTTCAATCACAAAAGGTGTACTTTGAGCTTAGGCGTATCTGTACCTTATAAATTCTTATTGATCGAAACTCTTTTATCTATAGTTTGACCCGAACGGCGACTACGTAAGAAAATGGGTCCCGGAATTAAGTTCATTGGGTCCCAACGAAATTCATGATCCTTCTAAATCACTTTCTCTTATGCGGTTTGCCAAGTTGAAGTATGATCTTTTATGATTGAATGATTTAACTAATTTACTCAACTGCTTGTTCACTAGTTTATCTCTCATTTTATAATTATAGTTATCCCTCTCCCATAGTGGACCACAAAACAGCGCGCAAAAAAGCACTGGAAACTTATAAAGCTGGGAATGTTTCGTGCTTCTTTGTAATTAGTTATTCGTTCCGAAATG
>CAJVPS010003195.1:0-10674 GCA_910591765.1 Ambispora leptoticha
GTAATTTTCTCTCAGATCTGAATACTTTTAAATAATAAAAACAATCATAAGTTATAAAATTAAAACTTATTCATATTACATTTTATCTTGTTTACAATTATTAACAAAATAATCTTACAGATAAATTAAAATGAAAAAAGAAAATAAATCTAAAAACATTTTTATTTTCAGAAAAGAACTTTTTAAATTTAATATTATATCTTTTAAATTATATAATACTTCAGTAATCTTTTAATAAATAATAGATATCATATTAGATAATTATAATTGGAATTTTACTAATATATATATTAATAACTTGAATATATTTTCAAAAGATTTTGAGAAATACTTGAATTATTTTAATAAAATATTTTGGAGAATCTGAAATACTAATTTAAAACTCAATCTGAAAAATATAACTTTGCAAAAGAGAATTATCTTTTCTTAAATATATAATAATTGAAGAAGGAATTTTTTATCTAACTCATTAACTATTCAAAAGATAAAAGATTTTTTCTAATTAAGAACTGTCAAAAAACTTAAATTATTTCTTGAATTAGCTGAATATTATAAAAAATTTGTAAAAGAATTTTCTTAAATAGCTATCTCTCTATTTAAACTCTTCCAAAATAAGGAATTATTTATTTGAATTATAAAACAAGAAGCTTTTTAACAAATTAAACTATATTTTATAATTATATTTATTTTAATTTACTCAGACTTTACAAAAAAATTCTATTTTTATACTAATATTTCAGATTCAGAACTTAAAGTTATTCTATCTTAAAAAAATAAAAATAAAAAAAGAATAAGTAGTTACTTATACAAGTATCATTTTAAAATCAAATAAACAAAAATATGAAATAACTAAAAAAGAAATATTAGCAGTAGTATAGATCATTAGATAATTTTATTATTATATACTTGGAATTAAATTTGAAATAATAACAGATTATAATATCTTGAAATGGTTATTTAAAAATTAACAAAGTCACTTTGCTAGAGTAAACTGATTGATCATATCTCTTATGAAATATATCTTTATTACTTATTAATCTGAAAGAAAAAATTAAAATACTAATATTTTATTCTGGATATATTTGAAAGATTATTAAACAACTTTTCTTTTTATAATAATAATATAGATTTAATAACTTATTATAATTTACAATGATATTTAAATAGTAAAATATATTATATAGAATTAACTCTTGAATAATAATAAAGAATATATAATTAAGCAAAATATTTTTTATAAATTAATGATATATTATATAAAATTAATAGAAAAAAAGAATCAATTACATCTCTTAAAGTTATTAAAGAAAATAAAATAAAAGCTATTCTTATTAATTTATATTCAAACTCATTATCTGGATATTTTAAATATGAAGAAATCTATTAATGAATTGCAAATAAATTCTGATTAAATAAAATAGGAATTAATATAAAGAATTATATAAAGACTTGTAAAATCTGTTAGCAAAATAATAAAAGAACTATTAAATAATCTTTACATTCTATCAAAATTAAATAATCTTTTAACAGAATAGTTATTAATCTATTTAGATCTTGTAAAATAATAATAACTGGAAATTAATATATTATTATAGCAATTAATTATCATACAAAATAGTCTGAAGCTAAAGTAATTCCTAATAAAAAAGCTATTATAATTACAAAATTTATCTTTAAAGAAATAATTTGTAACAAAGATATCTTAAAGAAATTTAATCAGATAATAAATTAGAATTTATCAATAAAATAGTCAAAGAATTATCAATAAAATTTGGAATCAAATATAAATCATTTTAGCATTCACAAACTAATAAAATAATAGATCATTTTAATAGAATATTATGTATAATATTACAAAAATTAATAATAATATATAAATAAAAATGAAATATCTTTATATCTGCTACTCTTTTTGTCTATCAGATCAATCAAAATTTAATAATATAATATAAATTATTTTTCTTAACTTATAGATAAAATGCTAAATTATCAATTAAATTAAAAATTCCTGTTCATTTAGAAGATTCTACAGAAGAAAAATTAATATAATAAATATATTATATAATATATCAGTTATCTTAACAAATATTAGAAGTAAAATAAAATATAAAAGAATAATAATTATAATATTCTCAAAGATATAATAATAAAATTCAAAAAGAATTAATATTTGAAATTGAAAATAAGTATTAATATTTAATATAAAGTAATACTCAATAATTAAAGATAAATTTCAACCTATTTAAAGTAAAGAATAGTATTATATTTATGACTAAACTGGATATAGCTCTTATAAACTTTATAATCAAAATAGAAATATTCTCAAATATTTTATTAATGAAAGATAACTTAAATATTATTATAATTATCAAGATTACTTTAAATTACAAATTATTATTAAGTAACTCATATGAATATATGAATTTTATCTTAATTTTTGTCATATCTATCTTCAAAATTATTTTTTATTTTATTTTATTTATCTTAATATTTATTTTTTTTCAAAAATTTTAATATCTTATCATTTATAATAAACTATTAATTTAGAATTTATATAAACACACTCTCTCTTTTACTTACCTTTTTTTAATTCTTTTATATTTTTACTTTTTATCTATTATTTTTATTTTTATTATCTTCTAGCTTTTCAAATTCTTTTATATTTTTTACTTTTATTATTCTATCATATCTCAATTATCTACCTGAATTATTTCTCAAGTTATTAAATCTCTTGAAGAAATATATTAAGAAATTCTTATTCAATAATCTTTTGAAATGATTATTTTTTTGATCTTTGGATTATTTGCTTTTAATAATACAGAACAAGAAATATATATTTCTCTTTTGGACTTACTTATATAACTTGAATTTACTAAAAATCTTGAAATCAATAATATTTTTCTTTTTAAACTCCAAATAATAATTAAATCAATTGAAGTATCTAATAAACTAGTTAATATAACTAATAACTTAAACTTTGACTGATTAAATATATTTATTATCACTTCATTAAAAGAAGATATTGAAAAGAAAGAATTAGAATTCATAAATTTTGATAATTCAATTATTTCTAAAGAAAAATCTGAATTATCTATTCTTGAATCTGATAAAATCAAATCTATTTATAAAAAAATTGGTCAATAAAGCTTGAAGAAGTTATATTTCCAATTTAAATAATTCAATAAATAATAATAATATAATAGCTCAATATTATTATAAACTTGAATATTTACTTTTAATTTAATCATATCAATATTCAAGAATTATATTAAATTTAAAAAGAAAAATTAAAGATTCTATTAGAAAATATATATATAATAAATTATATAATATTACTTAAAAGATCTTTTTTATTTATAAATCTAAAAAAAAAGTATTTGATAATTAATTTGACTTTATATTAATCAAGTTAGGATATTTGAATAAGAAAGAAATATTAAAGATTATTAATTTTTATAGAAGCAAAAATTTTTCAAAGAAGAATTATATATTATTATTATAATAAATCTAATAAGTGAGTTTTTACTTGAATTTATCTTAATAATATTAGATTGAGAGAGACCGAATTAAATAAAAGATAAAAGAGAAAAATTAGACTATAAACTTTAATATTAATAAAGGTTTTTAGGATCTGTACTAATATTTATAAATATTGTCTTTTAATAAAGAGATAATTAAATAAAAAAATAAAATAAATCAAGAAAATTATAAAAATTAACTAGTAAAGTCACTATTAATCAATATAATTCAAGACTTAAATAATTAATAATAAAATTACTATTAATGAAAAAAGTTTATGACTAAGAAAAGGTAAAAACTAAAGTAAAATAACTAAATAACTAATCAAAAAGAATATGACTTATTTATAGTAAAAATCTTCTACTCTCAAAATAATAAAACAAATAAAATAAAAAAAATATGACTTATTTATAGTAGAAATCTTCTACTCTCAAAATAATATCAAAAATTAAAAATTAATATAATATTATAATCTAAATCAAAATTAACTTTATATAGTCAAAGAAATAAAACTGAGTGGAAAAAAATACTAGTATAATTAGTAAAAAAATTTTAAAAAATTATTATTATTATAATAATAAGCTTTTTAATTATATTTTTCAAATAATTTAATTCAAAATTATTTATTTTAAGCTGGGATAACTGAATCTTTTATATATTTTTTGAATATATAAATTATTATAGTATTACTATTTAATATTATCTAAATATATATATTATTATAAAAAATTATATTCTATTATTATAATATTAAAAATATTAAGATTATGTTTATATAGATATTTATATAAATATTTTCATGAATATTTTTATAGATATTTAGTTAATTGATATTTTAAATATTATTATTTTATCAAAAATTAAAATGATCTATTAATATACTATTTTATTATATATATAAAAAATAATATATAATATAAAAATATAGATTTTAAATAAAAGAAAATAAGATATAATATTTTAAAAATATAAATATAATAAAAATAAATATAATAATAAAAATAAATATGTAATACAAAAATAGGAATAGTTATATAATAAATTATGAAATTATAGAAAAATAAAATTTTGCATAATTAAAAAAAGATTATGAAATTAAAAAATTTTATATTATTATAATAATATATATTTCTTCTTCAGAAAATTTTTACTTTTACAAAAATTAATTAATAATCTTCAATATATTTTTCTTATTTAAGTGATATAACTTGATTGATATAAAGTCAAATTGATTATTAAATACTTCTTTCTCAGATTTATAAATAAAAAAGATCTTTTAAATAATATTATATGATCTATTATATATATATTTTCTAATAGAATTTTTAATTTTTCTTTTTATATTCAATATAATTCTTGTATATTGATTTAGTTAAATTAAAAATAAATATCCAAGCTTATAATATTAAGCTATTATCTTGTTATTATCTATTAAGTTATTATAAATTGATAATATAACTTCTTTAAATTTAGTTAACTAATCTTTTTCAAAAATAAAATT
Source organism: Ambispora leptoticha (assembly GCA_910591765.1). Classification (NCBI taxonomy): domain Eukaryota; kingdom Fungi; phylum Glomeromycota; class Glomeromycetes; order Archaeosporales; family Ambisporaceae; genus Ambispora; species Ambispora leptoticha. The sequence goes on from CAJVPS010003195.1 coordinate 5,021, forward strand.
GATTTCATTAAGTATAAGAATAGGCAGTTCAGATTTTTCTTCAGAGTAATTGAATAATCAGAATATATAAATTCTAATTTTTCTTCTTTAATATCTTCTTTATTATTAATTTCAAATTCTTCTTTTAACAAAATGATAATAAATGTATTTAACTAGTCAAAATCTAAGTTAGTAGTTATATTAACTGATATTTTAAAAAAATAAAATTTGATTTATATTAAGAAAAAATATTATAATAGAATTAAATAAAAAAATTAATAAATATTATGATTTTATAAAAATATTATAAATTTATTGAAAAATAATATTTTAAAATATAAAAACTTTTCAAGAATTATAAAAAAACTCAAAATTACTTTAAAAAATTGATATATTAGCTTTTAAAAAAATTATAAACTTAATATTTTGAAAAAGTAAAATAATATTAAAGTTATATAAAGAGCCAATAATATACTTATTATAATAAAAAATAGTTTTATTTATATAAAATAAAAATAAAATAAATCTAAAATTTTAACTTTAAAAATATTACTTTTTTAATAATTATATATATATTAATTTTAATTATATATATCTTTTTATATACTTATATTTAATAAAATTAAATATTTAATTATAATATTATAATAAATTTGATAAATGAATTTTTACTTAAATTTATCTTAATAATATTAAATTAGAAGAAACTGAATTAAATTATAAATAAAAAAAAGAATAAAATTATACTTTTAATACTAATAAAGATTTCTAAGATCTCATTGGTAAATTTAATAGATATCAGTTCAATAATAATTAGTAAATATGCTAATCATTACTAATTTTTGATTATACTGATCCAAAATCTGTGCAAAACTCTGAAGATAGAAATTTTGGAGAAGTATAATCTGAAGAAACTGTAATAATTAGTATAATTACAGATTATTATAATTTTTTAGACAAAAATTAAATAGATAAATGATAAATAGATTAATTATATACATTATCATTTATTTTTTTTCTTTAAAATTTACTACAGATATAAATTTGACTTTAAAATTCTTTACCATTAGTTTTTTGAAATATATATTTATTTAATAAAAAAAGATTTTTTTTATCAAATCTTGGTACAATATATATCTCTTGATCTATAAATTCTATTAGAATTATATTATATTCTTTGGTATAGTATAGATGAGAATAACTATACTTTTCTGACTTATTTGGCATAATATTATATCAACAAATTATAGTAAGATTATATAAGTTCTTTATTGATCCTCAAAAAAACTGTAGAAAGAGCAGTATCTTTTAAAAGAAAATATAAAAGTTAATTTATTCAAAATTGCTAAATTTGAAATTACATTTTACTATTTTTCAAGTTATATTTATCTTTCTATATCAAGCATCTTTATCTGATCTATAATAACTTTGATCTTTAGCTAAAATTACTATAATGTTACTGAATCACTTCTTGTCATGAAAATTTTCAGATATTCTCAGAATTTTACTGCTTTCCAAATGAATCATGTTATAAACTTTTATACAAAAGTCTTTGCTTTTAGACTCTTGTGATAATATATTAAGGAATATGTCTAATGCAAAAATTATATATAATAATTCTTCAATAAAGTTTAGATGTGGTAGACTCTTTAAATTCTTCAATAAAACCACTTTTACTTTGATAGTATCCAAAGATAATTCCTATAATACCTTGTCAAATTCTATAGTTTTATGATAAACTATCTTATTTATTATTAGAGCTAATTCTTTGTACTTTATCTATAAGTATAATTTAGAATTTATAATAAATTGATCATAATTAACATATTTGACTTACTGTATTTACTATTTGTTGTATGGTATTTTTTCTATTTGATAACTAGTATAGATTTTTCATATATAATTTGTAAAGTATTTTGTATATTTCCATTGAGAAATTATTTAAAGTACCATATTTATAAATTGTTAGAATCATGTGATAGTATCAACTATGCAGTTTAAAAAAACTATATTCTATAGTAGATAGTAATGAGAAGATTCTTTTAAATTTAGTTAACCAATTAGTAATGAGAACCTATATCCATTTTCAAAGTTTATTATTAGTTCTTCAAAATTTAATTAATTTTGCTTTATTTTATCTCAAATTCATTTAAATCATTTTTAATAAATAACTCTTATCTACTCATTATATACATCCTATTAAACTTTATATAAAGTATGCAGAGTTCATTGCAAGTTATATTATTTTATATGTCAAAGATATTATCTAATGTGAAAAAAATAATTTTTATGATATATTGATAGTTTACAGCTATCATCACTTTTATTTAATTCAATTTATTGAATAGCTTCAACTCAGAAAAGTGAGAAATTTGATGAAGATAGCTATCAAAGTTGTTTAGTAATTCTGTTTCTCTAACTTCTTTCAAAATATCTTGGATGAAGTTTAATTGGTATTTAAAGAGATTAAGATTAATATAATATATATAATTAGATACACAAGCTTTATAAATATTTAAGTTTTTATAATAATTTAACAATTTTAATTTAATTATAACTCAAATTATTTAAAAATAATTGCAGAAGGATTAGTATTCAAGAACTTTTAGAATATATTTTCAATATTATGTATAGAAAAATTCTTACTTTAACCTTCATTTATAATTTATTATATATTTTCTGATATTTTAAGATTTGTATCTTCTGATACAAGATTTATATTATTAAGATTATCTTGCAGAATCATACAGATATGACATGACATTTTGCATCTTGCTGATTTATATGTTATAGTCATATCATTAGCTTTAAGCATATCTGTGAGAAAGACTGAAATATATATTGCAAAAATTACTGATTATCTCTATACTTTAAAATACAATTTGTTAGATTTTTTCACTAGAGGATCAAGCATAATTTTAAAGCATTTGTGATATACTTGCATTGCAAGCTTTGAAAATCTTTAGTGATTTTTATTATTAAGTCTTAAACTTTGGACAAAAAATCCAAAAGAACTTTAGCTTCTGATTTATTTTAAAGTCAATTTGGAAAGTTGCTGAGTATTAAAAATATAGGATATCTTGATGTCTTACTGAGATTATTGAAGATAATGGCATCTAAATATAAAATGATTGATAATAGATAGTATAATAGAGAAAGTATCTTTTTGATCTCATGCTATCAATCATATTTGTACTATTTTCCAAATACTCTTATTTTAATTTTATCTTCCTGATAATTACTTAATATTTACTGATTTATTAATTTTATTAATAACATTATAATAATTGAAAACTTACTATCTTCTCTTTTTTTAGAATATTCTATTAGTTAAAATTATCTGTTATTTCTAATTATTATAGAAGCATTTGGATAACTCAAAAAATTAGATGATAATAGAAAGTAAAAGTAATGTTAGAGAAAGTTTTAATAATCTTTTTTTTAAAGTTGATCAAAGATGATTTTATTTGATTAAGATAATCTTTTCCACTTTTTATGAATTTGGATAATGGTAATTCCTTCAGATTATCATACTTATTAAAGAATTTAATTATTTTATTTCTGATTTTATTCAAAATATTATTCTCTATTACCAATTTCATAAAGTTGTAATAAATATTATTAGGTCATTATACTAAGCATTCTAGTTTAATTTTTTCTTTGATGATCTCCAAAGTATTATTCAAAGTTGCACTTTGAAAATCTTTAGAATCAAAGTTAGTGTCAGTATCTACTAGTAATAATTTTTTAGAACTTTCTTCTGAAATCTCTTCAGCAACTTTCGCAGATAATATTATTTCTTCAGCAACTTTTACAGATAATATCATTTTTCTTTAACATTTAGAGATAATATCTTTATTTTATTATGTTCTATCAATAATATCAGAAGAGATAATCTTGTAATTAGCATATTTTACAAATCTATATCATATTCTAATCTTTGTATTAGCTAAGATGATTATGGTCTTTGCAAGATATGACCTGTTAATTAAGAAATCATTCTTTTTTTATAATATATTGCATTAGTATACTATGTTAGTCTACTAAAAGTTGTAAAATACTGTTTACAAATTTAATAATGATATTCAGCCATTGAATAATAGATTTTTATCAGAAGTTAAGTAAATTTATATATTAATTGAAGAGAATAAAACTTTGATTTATTTTCAAGTATAAAGATCTTTCTAAATGTATTTCAAAGACTAACCTCTGGATCTTTTGTGATGTATTTAAAGAGATTTTCTGTATTTTAGAGATATTATTAATATTAATAAATAAGTTTTTTCTTCATATAACAAATATTAATGATTCATTAAAGTTACATTAGATAATGACTAGCATTATAATATTGATATAATATTGATATAGTATTAATAAGAATAGATAAAGTATCTCACAGATTTTTTTTACAGTCTGGTAAAGTATGATAGTTGTAGTAACCTATTATATAAATAACAGATCATTTCTCTATTTTTTTATTACTTTATTTACTACTACATTTCTTTTTTATTTACTACTATTATTTTTTAATAATCATATTCAAATATTTTTATAAATCATCAAGATAACTTAAGAAATCTTCCAAAGATAATTTTTTAAAATTAACTAATATAATGTCATTTAATATAGAATAACTAGAAATGCAAACTTCTGACTAAATAAAAGATCTATTCAGTTATATAGTTGCAAAAAGTAAACAAAATCTTTTAAAGTTTTTTTATAACTATAAAGATTATAAGAATTTTCTAATTAAATTTCTTAATCTTACTTCAATAAGTTCAAAATTCTGACAATCAACTCTATCTTCTCCTACACCTACTACTTCATTTTTACAATCTGTTTTTTTGTCTACTATTTCATTTGCTACTTCACCTACTGTTTCATCTGCTACTTCACTTGCTACTTCATCTTCATCAGATTAGTAAATTGATATCTGTAAAAAATTGTACAAAGATATTATAAATAAATATTTTTGCTAATTTTTTTCTATTACATATAATAAATAATAAAAGCAAGCATAAAGAAATTATAAATCTTATTATAGTTTCTCCTCTTTCATCATCTCATTCTTTTATACATCAATTTGCTCTATCTAATTATTTATCATTTAGTGATAATATAAAGATTGATAATATTGAATATTCTTCATTACTAACTCAATTTTCACCTATACAAGTATTAAATAATAAAAGATCTTTAATCTATGAAGAATTTGAGTATATAATAAATATTCTAAACAAAAAAATTGATAATATATATTCTCTCTGTCAATTTTTAGATAATCAAGCATAAAAATAAATTAAATTAATTAAAAAATTAGTTGCTACTAATAAACTATTCAAAATATTCTGAAAGATACTTATCTTTGATTATTTTCAAAGTCAAAAATCAATCTGCAAGATTTACTAAAGTTCTTTTTTTTATTATTTTATATAGCAAGTATATAAGGAGATAGCCAAGGAGTTGATTTCTACAATTCTCTTTCTAATCTTCAAGAAATATTGATAAATATTAGAGAAATATTTAGCAGAAAATGCCAAAGATTATATTGATAATCTGGATCATAATGTGTGGATATCTATGTTCACAAAGAAACACATTCATCAGATTCATCATAAATTATATAAATCTATAAATTTTTTACTAATTATTTTTGTTTGATAATTTTAGATAAG
>CAJVPS010003196.1:0-10672 GCA_910591765.1 Ambispora leptoticha
CACGTGTGATTGGATTTGTAAATAAATTCTTGTACTAACTCTATATGGTAAAAAATGAAAACGCTTTGGGAGGGAATTATACGTATTTCTTTTGCTCTTTTTTCGTATTTTCATATTCGTTTCATTCCTTTCTTTGTACATCTGCTTGTCGCCTCAATATATATTTTTTATTATATCACGTAAATGTAAATTATGGATAGAAATTTTTATATGTGGAAAATATAAATGTAGAGGAATTTATATATCTTTTATGTGTTGATTTTATTTTCGATCCATTTATTAGCTACGATCTTTTTCCATTATAACCACCTATATTGGTATAATAGAAATACAGCTTAAAAGATTTTGAATTAATTGAAAAAAAATTTATTACTCATTATATTCAAATTAAAGTCTTACAAAGACACATTAAATAATATGTGTTCATATGTAAAAAAATACATCTAATTTTTTCGAAGAAGAAATGCTACACTACCAAATTGACGCGGCGTTGAGTGGATTATGTGATACACCTGCACGCCCCCACACACGCAGAGCATTATAAATACAAAAAATGTTCCAAAATTTGGTTAAAATAAAAAAGAAAAGGGTTATGCTTTTTATACTAATTTGTTTTTTGAATAATAACAGTGATCAAAAAAAAGGTTTGAAGTTGTTTTTATAGTGTATCATCTAAATAAAAATAAAATAAAATACAACGTACAACAAAAATGTCTTTTTTTGACGCCATTAATCCATTCGATTAAATATTAATTTCGATCAATACGTCATAGTTTTCCTTGGAGAACAAGTTCGATGCAATTATTAATGTACTCTTTCTTTGGGCTCATATCAATGCCAAAATACTGTGACAGATCATCTCGAACTTGTTTTTTAGTGATTGACATTAGATTAGCGCTGGCTAAAATATTGCGAATTTCTTGTAGGATTTCTTCATCTGAAGGGAAGTTATCCATCCCTGAGCCAGGTGCACCTGCAAAGTAGGAATCGACTGCACTCATTGGACGCGATGCAGGTGTGTTGGAACCATATGCATCATGAGAGTATGCACGGGATATTCGATCATTACTTGCAAGATCACGAACTATTATTAATAAAATTAATTAAAAATTAAGTTTAGAATGTTTGCTTATTCAATTTCAATTTGAATTTGATCAAATGATAAGATACCTCTTTGTTTAGATTCTTCATAATAATCACCATATGCTGACCCAGCACGAGAACCGGCAACAGAGCCGCCTTTCTTCGAAGAACGATGGCTACGATATGAATGATCAGATGCTCGAGAATGTGCAGATTCATGAGAACCTGTTGATCCTACTTCCCATAATTCTTGTTCGTAATCTGACCACTTCTTTTTAGGAATACTCTTTGGATCAAATTTGCCTTCATCAGTTATCAAAATCTTTTTACCCTTTTCACCTACTACCATACGAGTGTTACCCCATGAGAAATCATCAAAATGCCAGAAAGCATAGATAGGAAGGAAGAAGGAGAAGACGGGGATAGCGAAAATATATACAATCATCCAACCAACATGCTCCCATTTACGTCGTAGAATAAAGATAATTGCTTGTAAACCTGAAATGATAACATGGAAAAAATCAGATTATTAATAGAGAATTAATAATAATAAATCAAGTCATAAAATTAATGTTAAAGCGATATTTACCATACACAGCAGCCAATAATAATAAAGATGTGACTGGGATAGTCGAAGGATCCTCAATAATGGTGTAAATAAGATATCCAAGATAGGCGACAGTTGCAGGCATAACCAAAGTAGCAAATAGATCAAGCATAACCACAAAACGCATAGAGAAACAGCAGAAACCGCAGAGTTGAGGCAAGAACATCAGTTCCATTAAATTATGAACAGTAGAGTTGATCCATCGACGACGTTGAGAAAGAAGAACAGACCATTGATCGGGAGCACTAGTTTTACATTGAGCATCGGGAACAAATGTCATCTTATTTCGAGGGAAATGTTTCATCATGAGAGTTGTTAAGTAACGATCTTCACCCAGATGTAGTAAATTCTTCTTATGAAGAGTATCGACAATATTTTCCGAATAATCATTGATCAAATCGTTGGCTATCAGCAAAGGTTTATGTGTATCAGGTGTACGCACACGGTACATGCAAAAACATCCAGGCAAACATGTGACAGTACCAAACAACGATTCAAAAGCTTTTGCCAAATGATGAGAAATGAAGTATTCATAGACTTGAATCATCGTTACCCAAGAATCTTTTTCGTTAGCAAGTTGAGTTTCACCACATAATCCCATTACTCTGGTATCATGCATAAAAGCCGAAACTAATCGATTCAATGAATCTGGTAAGACTTCAGTATCAGCATCCACCATCAACACGTATTCATAGAAACTAGGATTGACACCAATGACATTTTTGATTTGATGATACATTTCCAATTCAAGCGGAGTCATCTCAGAATTGAAATGAACCTTGTTCAGGAATTTCATTAATATCATCTGAGAATCACGTTTACCTCTATTACCCGGTCGAGATCGTTCTGTTGGTTTGCCAACTTTTACTATAACAAGATAAGGAACTACATGCCCACTGCATTCATAAAGACCCGAATAGACTTTGCCCATATTATGCTGTTTAGCGCCTTCTCCGAGAGATAAGAAACTTAAGGGTTCAGGGTCAACATTTGGATCCACGCCCAAAATGTCCAATACAATACGAGGTGTAGGTTGATCATTTCCACTACCGACAATCATACCATCACAGACAATAAACAGTAGCTTACGCTTGTCATCATAGCGTAAAACAGCGAGAGAATCTAAAGTTTTCCTAAGCGAATCTTCGCCTTCTGTATAACAAGGTATTTGGCAAACGACAAATTTATCGTGATCTTCAGGTTCCCGTTTAGGTCCGAGTTGTAAAGCAGCCAAGAATTTAAATGCGATAACAGCCACCAAGAGTGCTGAGGCGACAAGTAAAATATAACGAGAGAATAAACATTGAGGTGAATTACGATGATCGACTTTACCGATATAGAAAAGATTACGCAAGCATGTTAACTGAGATTTACGGCCGTCTTTAGTAAGAGGTAATTGATTAAATCGTCTTGTAATATCTTGACCAGAGTTTTGCTGGAATAGATCAACTATTAGACTATCCATAAAATCTGTGTCAACATCGTGATCAACAGGAACGCCACCTTGTCCAAGAGCTCCACGACCGCCTTTTATGTAGGTTGTTAGGTCATACACATTATCGTTAAGAATGGCGACTGATTTTAATTGAGAAACAGCCAAATCTTTAACAGACTGTGGTGAATAACCTTTTTGACCAACAAGATAATTAGCTCGAAGTTCCATCATTTTTTCAAAGTACCAATCAGGGCGATAATCAGCTGTGGAAAATCGGAAATCGTGATATTGTGCATTTTGATCTTTTGTGTTGTTCAAGTTAAAATCAAAGGTAACAGCAGGATCCACGGGACCTTGATCAGGAGTAGGGCCTGAACAGAGTGCACTCACTTGAACAGGGAATAATGTTGTAGCATCTGTTCCACCATATGCCAAAATTGCTTTTTGATCAATAAGATTTGGTGGATAATGACGAGGTGCAAATGTCGTTAAATCAAATACTTCACCACGAATAGAGACCAAAACATTATTTGGGTCTCCCTTTAAAGTATGTGTTGATAATTCAGCATCACTGTAAATGTTAACTCGCGGACAGATTAATCTTCCCAAAATAGCAATGACGAAGATAACCAACAAGGAAATGAACAAAATGATAATACAGAGAGCGACTTTTTCGCGCCATGCCATCTGAATGTCTTTTCGTTTCATGCCACCACACCATTTTAAGAAGGGTGATGGAACATACCAAGTGAGAAACCAAGTGAGAAATACCCATTTCTTACGAGCTGCAGTAACCTTATGCTTTTCATCAAGTTCTTCTTCAACCAACTGTTTTTCTTCTTCCGGTAACATTTTTTTCATTTCCATTTCTCGAAACATGTTATGTGATGGCGCATACACATCAGAAGTTGCATCGTCGTATTGACTGTATTCCTCTTGATAATAATCATCTTCCGAGACATATGAGCGATCATCTCCAGATACATTGGATTGGGTTTCATATTGACGTGGAGGAGAACGTAGACGAGCTTCAACTAAGTCTTGATTAGAAGGATATGAATGACGAGAAATGCCATCATCGCTTTGATTTCCGATATCTTGTTTTTTTCGTCCCTTCTTTTTTTGTTTATCTTCGTTGTCAATACTACGTAGACTATCTTCTAAACTACGCCATGCATTTTCGTCTAAATAAATCTGAAAAGTAAAGAGGATAAATAAGCTATTGAAATAGGGAAATGAATATTGGATATAGATAGATATAATACCTTGGTATGACCGATAGCCACATCTGTAGAACTCAGGCCAAAATTAGCGCATGCTGTTTCTACCTTTGCCCGAGGATTACGTTCATTTGATGCTTCTAGAATGGCCTCATAACGTTCAAGGAATTCTTGATGTGTGAATCCTATCGTGTACTCAACTACTAATTTCTTTGCAATTTCTGATAGTCCATATGATCGCACTTGGTTTTTAACGACCTTTTGATCGAATTTATTAGGAAGTTGTGCGTCGTTAGGTCGTATGCAGAAAATATACCAAGGAGTTGTTTCATCAAGTGTATCACAAAGTTCATCCAGTGCAGCTTGGATTTGGGTAGCAACACATGCAACTTTTGGTTTCTCTTGATCAGATGATGATGATGCTTCTTTTTTCTTTTTCCGCATTGAAGGTAGTCGCTGTGGTTTAACTGACTGCTGTGCTGCAACAATAGTTTTATCATTTCGGGGATGCATTTCCGTTGCCACTGCCTGATCGGTAAAGAGATCAGCGATAAAGCTATTATAAGAAGGAGCAACTTCATCACCACCTCGGAAGAGTGTAACGAAGTCACCGCTTAGATTATCAATGTTCTTCTCCAGAAAACCGGTAGAATCATAAGTCACTTGTCCGGCAAAATGTTGGATTCCGAATTGAGGCAATGCATTTAAACTTTTTCCGGTTGGTGTATAATTATTATGACCCGAATATTTTTTATTGAACGCGTCCAACATTGTTTGATCTGTTTTACGACTCGATTTATTGGCCTGATCATCCATAATAGCAATCATGCCCGTAGAAGGTTTCGTCAACATTTGAAGACATTCAGTATTATCAAAGAATGGCACTTGGGGGATTCCGGTGATTCCTTCGTCGCTATATTCACTATCTTTTGCTTCGAAAATTTGATGTAAAACAAAATTGTGTATTTTTTCGTTAGCGAAATTAACGCAAAATTGATCAAGTGAATTGGTGGATAAATTTTGGAAGCCAAGAAGATCAACAATGCCAACAAAACTGGCAAAATCATCGTGACAAAGTTTAGTATTGATATACTCGACTACCCAGCTGAACATTAAAGAATAGAGTGCTTTCACTAAGCCATCCCGTTGAATTCCAGCATTTTCAGGATCCAAAAATATCGAACACATTTCTTTTTTGATTAATTTTGTTTTATAAGTGAGAACAGTTTCGAGTGCACGTGCCTCTACACCCAAGAAATCAGCAACTAAATCGAGTAAATCAACATTCTTGACAAAAGCTGCATCTTGATGCTTGTTTTGATCTTGTGCAAATTGAAGATTGCCAAGATGTAATATAGCTGCTAGAAGTTTAAACATTTGCGCAACATGTTTAGTATGAAAACCTAGAGATTTTAAGGCTTGTTTTAGCTCAGTGAAATTGTTCGAATCTTCACTATTTGATCCTTTTATCGGTTTATTAATATTAAGATAGCGATATTGAGAAGCTTCAGTGAGATGGAGATGTGATTTTTCATCATGAGAGGCGCCGGCAAGAAAATAGTAAAACACGTGAAAATTTCTTTCATTAGATGGTACATTGACTACACGATTTTTATCCAATAAATAGTCAAGAGTTTTTGCACCGATTAATCTGCCTCGTTCATTAAACTGAAGTTCGGTATATTTTCCAAAACGAGAAGCATTATTATTTTGTAAGGTTCTCGCATTCCCGAATGATTCAAGAATAAACTCTGAAGCAGGAACTTGAGTTTGAACACGTGATGTTTTCTTCTGATTTGCACTCAGCGCGACAAGTTGTTTGACTAAAAGTTTTCGAGTAGAAGATTTTCCGCTACCAGACTCACCACTTTAATAATGAAAAATTATGTTAAGTTACGCGTATTTATGCATGATAACGTAAATATAGGTGGGAACGACAGTTATATATATATCGTAAATGGGGAAAGTAGTACTTGCCTCAAGATGATGGATTGGTCTTGACCAGTTCTTCGCATATGTAAATATGCCTGCGAAGCAAGTTGAAAAGCATGCGGAGGTAACTTAGTTCTTTGACTAGAGGTGTCTTTATAATCTGAAACATATTCTTGTACAGTAGCATCACTAAAGATGGGAAGTTCTTTATATGGGTTGATGGCAACTAGAACCGATTGATTTATACGGGAATAAATGACATCTTTTTGATGACGGTCTTTAAGAAAAGCTGTTATAGAATCAGGTGAGATTGATTGTATTTTTGTTATGTCGGCTTTATCGTCGTTTGAAGATTTTGTTTTTCCCTTGCCCATTTTGAGGTGAGCCGCCGTTACGGTGGTGATGTCGTTTTCGTTGCAGTAATATTTTTTTGACTGGCAAGGTAGGTCTTTTAATATTAAGTATTAAAAATTAAATTATTATATATACTAACTACTACTACTACTACTACTATTATTATTATTATTTTTATTATTATTGTTGTTGTTGTTGTTGTTGTTGTTATTATTATTATTATTATTTATTACTCTAATTGCTAAATATACCTAAGTAGTTTTTTTCTATGCAATAAAAATAAACGTTTCTTTAATATTAATACTTTTAGAAATAAGGAACGAAAAAGGACAATTTTTTGTAAAGAAAGCGAAACTGTCTTTTTCCCTTATATTGTGTAACAAAGTCAGTAAAATGAAAAAGTTTTTTTTTTAGCTATACACTTTCCTCCCAATATGATAAAAAGGATAATAATTATCACTATGATATTAAATTATTTTTTTTTGAAGAAGAGTGAGAATGAGGGAGGAAGGAGTGAGAGAGCAGCAAAGGAACAGGACAGACAGATAAATTTGATTGTGAATACAAGTGTGAAACGCTTTGCTATATATATTCTTATACTTAATATATTTTAATGGTGTATAATATATTAAAATCATGTTCGATGCAAAAGCAAAGGCACACATTCCATACAATTGATGCACACTTTTATATATCAACCATAAAAAACCTAGACCAAATTAATGTGAATCTAGTGAGATATATATATAGCTCGGTTTTTACTTTTTTCGCCCTAAGATTAACAACTCAAATATAAAAATGTAAGTTTCTTTCTTGATTAAATGTATAAATGTAGACTGTTTATATGCCTGAGAATGCATTATACATCGACCAATTGACTCTGGGTGGTAAACTATCGGTATAGTGTGTAACACTTTTTTAAAAAACAAGTGTTATTTTTAAACTGTTGATTTATTGGCATCGGTGATTATGCATATTTATTTTGATTCTATTTTTATATTAGCTCTAATCAAAATTCTTTTTTTTTTGTAGTTTTAGGGTATCTGAGATTTTTAGAATGGAACATCATGCCATCAAATTAATCGTTAGACCTTCAACGAATATATTTGATTTTTACTAATATTACAATTAAGCATATATCTATCACACGCACCCTCTTTTCTTTCTGTTACAAAAAAAAAGGAACTCGATGACGATATGGACATAGTCAGTAATTTTTAATTAACGCACAAAATAAAAGGTAATGATTTACCTCATGGTCACACACACGAGCAATGACACCGCCTCACAGGAACGTATATATAGGTTTTTACATAGCCCCACATTTCGGTAAATCTTTCCATTGTTACAGTCATACGCTGAACTAATAAATTGAGATTCTTGTCTTTGGCGAGCAAGATTATTCTTGTACTTGAATTGATTTATTGAGCTTCGCCTCGTCTTAAACTATCTAGCTTTTAAACTTTAACAATCTCCGTCGAATTAAAATTGTCCTGATAAGCCACATGAAAATAATAATTTGTAGCAAATCAAAGTTCAGGGTCATATATATCGGACTTATATTGATGAACAAATTTCTAATTACATATGTAAAAATGTCCTATACACTGGATAAGCACCAAATCGGTTCAAAAGTTCTAGATCAATATGAGCACGATTCTCTAAGTGCACATTCTCTAAGTACAGATTTAATTAAAATTCTCTTTATAAGTGCAGATTATTTTCGGATTAAAGTACATATAGTTATATGTACTTTGATCTTTCTAAATACAGATTCTTTCTAAATGCCAATTTTTGTCATTTTTATTATAGTTATATTAATATTGCGTTTAGTAATACTAAAAAATGCAATAGGAATTCATTTTATTAATAAAATATTGATCTTTCTTTTTACATTAACCATTTTTTATTTTTCATATAAAAAATAAATTTATAATTTATAGTTTAACATATATTTTTCAGAGTTTTTCATACAAAATATAAAATTTTAATTTTTATATTTTATATGCAATTTAAAAATACTGATAAAAAATATTAGATTAAAAATTAGACTTAATAAAAAGTTATATTTTATTAATAAAATAGATTTTAATAAATATTATTATATTTTTTTCTTTAATACAATATTTAATATAATTATAAAAAGATTAATTTATTAACAGAATTTAAAATTTTCTTTTTGTATTAAAGTTTATAATTTGTATTAAGAAATAATTTTTATTTTTATAATATAAATTAATAATATTAAAGATTTATATTAATCAAGTATTTTTTTGATAAAAATTTTTATAATAATCGAAAATTAATAGCTTGACTCAAAATTAAATCAGTAATTATAAAGAAATTAAGCTTTAAAATTTAAAATTTAATTATATTATTATATAAATTTAATAATTATATTTTTTATAATTTATTTAATTTGAATTTTTTTATTATCAAGTAATTATATTAAAAAAATTTTTTAGTTATAACTTTTTATAATTATTAAATTTTGTATTTTCAAAAATAAAGTTTAAATTATATATAATTAATAATAAAAATTTATAAAAAAATAATTATTATTTTTAATAATTTAATTTAATTTTTTTAAAAATTAATTATATTTATTTTAATAAATATATTTTTTTAATATCATATATTCTTTTATAATTCTTATTATTTATATAATATCTAATGAAATTAATAAATATTATAGTTTTTTATTAAAATTATAATTTTATTAATAAATTTTTTTTATATTAAAATAAAACTTTTAATTTATAATTAAATATATATTTTTCAGAATTTTTAAATTTTTTCTAATTGTAAATTTATTATTTTTAGTTTATGAGATAATTGAATTAAAAAAATCTCTATAGTCATATCTTTTTTTAGTTATTTAATTTACTTTTTCAAATATGATAACTATAAAAAAAATTAATTATACTATAATTATAATTATAATGTATAATAAATATAAATATATATATATCTTATATGAAATAGAAGAATAAAGATTTATATTAAATAAATATTAATTTTAATTATATTAATAAAAATAATAATTATATATAAAAATAATATTTCTAAGTTTATATTAAAAATTTATTATATATAAATAATTCAATCAATTAAATCAATTAATAATTAAAACTAAATATTTTTAAAAAGATTTCTTTATAATATATATATAAAGAAGAGAATTATAATGAAGAGAATATTATCATGAATTATTAATAATATATTAGTAACTTGTTATATTTATTATATCTCTTTTGTCTTTATATAATAATATTTATATTTTCAATCAAAATTATAATTACATTCCTATAAAAAGTCATGCGAAAATTTTAAGAAAAGAATTGAATATTTCTAAAAAAAAATCAGGAATACTGTTTCCTATTAGCTCCTTGTTTTTTCAAATAATCCAATTATTATTTCCAAACATTCATTACTTTCTATTATTAAGACTTTACTCGTTATTTGGCATATTTTATTGTTAGTAAGAGGGTAATATCTTCGCATTCGAGGTTAGTCAAAACATCAAATATGAAAAATTTTATTTTTATCTTATTTGATTTATTGAACTTCTTGAATTTATTGCATAAATTTAAATTTTGAACTTGAGTTTTAACTTTTCTGGATATTCATGAGCTTATACCAATTTTTTTTAGCTTAAATTCTTTATGCGGTTGAATTATGTTAATTTTTATAAATGAATTCACTTCGAAAAATGGCATTAAATACAATTCAACAGCTGACAATTACGTATATAGCTAATTTTTAGCATACATAATAGAAAGTATACACATTGTGACAAAATAAGCAAGAAAATGGTTTAAACTCGTTGAAGCGAAATTCATGTGTCTGAATTTGAATACAAATTAACACTTCAATATTAACTTGTCTCCATTTTTTTATTACCGATACATAAGATTTCTTTGGTGACAATATTGCTGTAGTTTCCGATAGTATAAAAAAAACTTACGGTTGGTAAACAATGCAATATTAATAATTAAATCTCTATTTGCTATTTATTTTACTGATTGTTATTTTTAATTA
>CAJVPS010003197.1:0-10672 GCA_910591765.1 Ambispora leptoticha
TCTCTTGTAGAATAGATCTTGATTAAGATCTATTATTTCATCTTGTTAATAAACTAAACATTACATCTGTCTTGAAAATTATATTTTGAAATTGGACTATATTCTAGCTAGTCACAACAAGAATACTATCATTACCTATCTTTAGATTAACTTTAAAATAATAATAGATATATTCTTGACAATAAATCTTTTAAAGATTTTCTTAAACATCACTTTAAGCATGTGATTGCTTTTATCATGTGTTTTTATAATATTAGAATTAATACTCACCCTCATCTTAGAACTTATATTAAAAAGATAACAATACTACAGGTATATAAGCATGTTTTTTCTTTTTTTTGGTCATGAATTTATAATATTTGATTTTTAAATATCTTTTTTATTATAATACTAATAGATTTTTAATTAGTTCAGATTTATTTTTCTTATTTGTATTATTAGGTTGGATTTTGAAAGATTCTTAAAGATTTTAATTTCATACAAATCTGATAAGTATAATCACTATTTTTTTGTGCTGGTTAATAAACTCTTTTAACTATACCATTATTTTACTATAGTTATTATGATTAATAGTAAAGTTAAACTATATATCATATCAGTTTCTATATCTTTCTATATTTAGTTTTTTGTTATATTATATAACATAAAATAGATATTATAATCTTAGATATGATTGAGAGATTTGATATAAGTATTTTATTCAATTGATTTCTCACCAATTCTTAATTGGCAAAATAATAGATATTTATAATTATATTTTTATCTTTTTATTCATTATTATACTATCAAACAGATACTATTTGAATATGAAATTCTGTAATTCTCAAATATATCATAACTTAAAAATAATGATGATAAATAATATCATAAAATATATTAAACATGTATAAATAAAAATAAGAAATAAAATCAATTACTATCATAAAATGTAAATATTTGTCTTTAGATTATATATCTTTGATTTTTTATACTTCTTGAATATTTTCTTTACCAATCTTAGCAATTATTGATTTCAATAGAATTTGCTTGATATTATATAAGTTCTTAATAAATTCATTTATCATACCAAGATTGAAATCCTAAATATAATAAAAATGTTAGATTATACTTAAATAACTTCAAATACTTATATTAGATCTTATTATCTCATCTTGAATATTCAGTATATCTATTTAATCTGCAATAAAATATAGATATTATGCTATTTCTAACTATTTGACAAATAATATATGAGAAAATAAGATATTTAGTTATTTATTTGTTAACTTCTGAAAAAATATCATAATTAATCAATATAATTCCTATATAAGATAATATAATATAATATTCAAAAAAATAATTCTATTATGTTTTATCTTAAAATCTTGTATCTAGTACTTTTACAAGATTATACAAACTACTATTTGCTATTAATATACATTTGATAATATAATTAAGATCTTCAATATGGAAGATAGTTTGAATTCCTATTGTGAATACTTTTGATATAAATATCTGAACTCATACTTATTAATTAGAATAGAGTGCTCTTATTAGATAATTTTTAATATTAGAATATATTTTAACAAGTTGTGATTATTATTTATAGAAATCTTCTTTATATAAGTTATTATGGTATAGGAAAAAGTTATGAATAAAGCTTTTATATTAATTATAAAGCTTAGATTTGAGATTTTTTGATAGATTTTCACTAATATGAAAAATACAATAAATTGAATAGATAGTTTTATATATTTATCTAATTATGATATCTACTGCAGAATTTGCATCTATAATGAATATTAATAGCTCAGTTATTATTATTTTTTTGATGTATTCTAGGATTTATTTATAGAACTTGATTATTTTATCTGATATGAGAGCTTGTGCCACAAGATATAATCTTGTATTATTATCCATGACAAGAAAAAGTGAAAGTAATATTTAATATCAGTTTGTTTTGGTGATATTATTATTTAAGAAAATATCATAGTATTCTAATTAAAGAACAATCTGTGCTAATAATATTCAAAAAAGACAGGTAAGTTAATTTTTATTATCTAGCTTGAACTCAATAGCCTATTAATGATTATGTAATTTTTATTTGATAAAAGTTATTAGTAGATGAAATGCATTCAGATTTTCATCAGTATAAATTTTGAATTTTTGTATAGCATTTGCAAGATTATGATTAAGAATAGATTTATCTGAAAACTTTATCTTCAATAACCTTCTTTAAGTACTGATTGTTAAATTTTTATTTTTGATTAAAAATTGAATTTTATTAAAAATATCCTTAGGAATTCTCTAATATATTGAAATATAATATTGAGTATTGATATCTAATAGATAGTTATGTATATTATCAAACGTAATAAGAGTTATAACTAAAATATTTTGTAAAGAGTTAATATTAATATGCCAATTATATTCTTGTCATTTTAATTTATAATCATGATAATTATAAATATTAACTTTTTTTTTGCTTAAGAATGACTACTAAATTTGAATCTATAATTAAGATACTTTATATATCTCTCTTCATATCACTCTAATCTTTTTTAGATAACTCCAAATCCTTTTCATTTGTTATAGATCTTTATAATACTATTAATTTCTTCTTATAATTTAAAGATATAACTAATATAAAGATTTATAATTTCATAGCTATTTATATATAGATAAAGATAAATTAGCAAGAAATCTAATACTAAACTAATTAAAATTATAACTAACAATCTCATCTTCATTTATAGTACTTTAGATTTGATTATCTGATTTAGCTATTTCTTCAGTTACATTATCCTGAAGTACTTGATTAGTCAGTTCTATATGAGAAATGGATTTTATATTAGAGGAGTAAATTCTATATTAGGAATAGAAATAACTAACACATATGCTTTTTTTTGCTCTTATATATATTCTTATTTAAAGATAATATGATTATTTCTTCTTGTTTTGTATTTATAGTAAAAGTTTAGATTTTAATATAACATAAATTATTACATTTTGATATTTAAAGAAGTTGCTCATATATCATGAATCATAATATCAATTGATATGATAAGAGAATTATTATCTTGAGAAGTTTTAATAATTAAATTTTGCATAACCTATTATCTTTTGATATACAAATTCATAAGTCATATTTTATATATAAATTTTTGCATTTATTTTAACTTTTCTTGAGTTTTTAGATACTATTTTGCAGTAAAAACTGATGGTGAATGTGAAGAATATAAAATAATTATATGATATATTTAAATTATATTTTAATATAATATAATATATAATATAATATAATTTTAACTAATTAAAATAACTGAAATCAGATGATTAAAGTAATAAAATAGAGGGATGATTAAAATAGTAATTATTCTATTAGTATAATACATAACTAATTATATAATTATGTAATTATATAATAATTATATGAATATTATAATTAATTATATTACATAATTTTTTAAGATTATTCCTAAAATAGGATATTCTATTTAGATTATTTCTTATTATTATTTATATTTAATTTATTATATTTATAATTATTATTACTTATTAAATTATGATTAGTTACCTTTTGAAAATATGAATTAAGTTAATTAATTTTATTAAATTATATGTATTTTAAAAATAAAATTATTAATTTATTTACTTTTTATATTTATTTCTTTTATTATAAATAAAATCTTCTATTTTATAATTTTCCTTCAGATCTGAATACTTTTAAATAACAAAAATAACTATAAGTTATAAAATTAAAACTATTTATATTATATTTTATCTTATTTATAATCATTAACAAAATAATTTTACATAGAGATTAATCTTGATTTTATTTAAACTTTTTAAATTTTATATAGAGATTAATCTTGATTTTATTTAAACTTTTTAAATTTTATGTAAAAATTAATTTTGATTTTATTTAAACTTTTTAAATTTATTAAATAATATATATTATAAAATTAATAACTTTTTATATTATTAATTTGAAATTAAATTTTTAAAAAATTATTTATTTTTAAATATTTTTAAATATTTAATTTTTATTATTCAAATATTAAATTTCTTATTATAATTTATATAATAAAAAATTTGAATTATCAAAAATTTAGTAACTTTAAAATATTATATCTTAATATAGTTCAATATAAAAAGATTAATATATCAAATAATTATTAATAGATTATTTTTTTAAAATAAAATTTTAATTCTATCTTATTTAATTAAGTTATTAGATATTAGAATTTATTTAAATTTTTATTATATATCTTTTATAAAAAATTTTTACTAATAATAACTTTTTTTAATTATTATTTCTTAAATTTTATTATATAAAATTAGATTAAATAATATAAAAGTTATATAGTAAATAATTTAATTACTCAACTTTATATCTTAATATCTTTATAAGTATTAATTCAATTTTTATAAAATTAAAATATATATTTATTAAATCTAAAATAATCTGTTTATATAATTTGAAGTTATAATATTATAAATTGATAGTAAATAATCTTTTTTTAAAAAAATAATTTTATTTTAGTTTCTTTTTTTTAGTAAAGTAATGCTTTATTTATTATTGAATTAAAGTATAATAAAATAGTTAATATAGTATAAAAAGTTAATTTAGATTATTTTTTATTTAATATAAAAAAATTATGAAATTTGAATGATTTTTTATTAAAAGCAATTATTAATTTTTATATTAAGATACAAATCTTTTTATACTAATTTATATATATATATCCTATTTTCTTTTTATAAATATTTATTATATAAATAATTTTATATAATTTATATAATTTATTAAAGTAATATTTATTAAAACATAAATAAATAAAAACTGTAAATTTGTAGTTTTATTAATATATTACTATATTTATTATTTATCAAATCAAGTTAAAAAACAAAATTTAATTCAATATTTTATATCTTATATTACATAAATAATCTTTAATTTAATAATAAAATACAATTCAGTTTTAAAGATCAATAACATCTTACAAATGCTATTTTAATTATTTTTCAAGAACTGATTACTTTACAAAATTATTAATAGAAATATTTGAACAAGTTCAAGAAGAATTGGAAGATTTATCTAAAGACCTTGACCTAGATCAATTTTTTTAACTTATTAATAATCAACAAAAATTTTATTACAAAATGATTTGGATGCTATAAATGCGCAACCATTAAAGAGAGACCAGAATAATGGAAATATCAACCTTTAGTATAGGTAACCAAGATTTAACTGGCTGGCTAGAAAATTTCACAAGAGCATGTAATATTAATGAAATAACTGATAATAGAAAAATAGATATAAAAAATTATGCTAAATAGTATTGTGACGGAGTCACATTATCTCGAAAGTATCATAAATATAAAAAATTAATTGATTATGGTATCTTTTTTTGATATTGACTTCGTCCTTATAATTATTATTGGTTTAAATTTTTTGTAAATAATCACATGTTTATTAATTAAAACATGCTTTTGTTTAACAAATAATTTTTTTTGTTGCGCGGGGAATCAGTCTAAAATGAGTTCTGTTTTTCCTTTTAAAATTATATTTCAAAGCCCGCAAGAAGTCACAGACTTTGTTTCAAATCTTTTAACAAAAGGAGTGACAGATCAAATAATTAAAGAGAATTGGCTGGCGATTGCGAATTTATATTTTAAAGTGGGAGA
Source organism: Ambispora leptoticha (assembly GCA_910591765.1). Classification (NCBI taxonomy): domain Eukaryota; kingdom Fungi; phylum Glomeromycota; class Glomeromycetes; order Archaeosporales; family Ambisporaceae; genus Ambispora; species Ambispora leptoticha. The sequence continues at coordinate 5,671 of CAJVPS010003197.1, forward strand.
TACAGCTCAAGCTAAAACTTATTTAGTTGAACTGTTGGCGCTTAAACCGTATGATAGCGAGGTAGTCTTTGAAGATTGAGTATAGTTATACTTATGCCTTTAAACATCGGCTTAAACGGCTAGAACTTTTTACCTTTAGGCTAACAAGGCAATTGCTACAATATATCGATTTGAAAGAAAATATGAAAAAGCTTTAGAATATTACGAAAAGTATATCACTTTGAATAATTATACTATTATTTTAATTATAAAGAATTAATAAAGTTTTCGAAATTTAGGATTTATTACTCTTTTGATATACAAAGTTGTGGATATGATGGTAAAAATTTACACTATTTATTTACTGTTAAGCTCAACTTGATGCGTGTATTGACTAGCGTCCTCGATTCTTTAATCATTAAAGCTGCTGAAATTTGTTTAATACTTGCAAAGAAGACCAGACAAGATAAGCAAATCAAAAAATATGTGAAAAAGGCTTTATATTTTCTAAAACGGTATGAAGCAATAATATGTTTTTGATTTCTTAGTCTTAATTTCTCTTAATCATGAAGATATTAACGATTTTTAGAAATGAAAAGACACTGCAAAAAACCGATCAACGAATTATACAATTATATGTTGAGGCATATACGATTCTTGTTAACCATGCAGAAAAACAATTAGAAACGCGCGGCTGCTTGAAATACCGTGTTGGTAAACCAATTGGTAAATAGAGTTTGCATAGATACTGATATTATTACTCTAGTTGCAAGGGTTCTGATCTTGTCACGATGGTTTCTTTTTAGCTCCGTACATTGAATGGATCGAAGATTCTAAAAACGATTTGATAACTATTCAGGAGAAGTACAAGCATCCAGAATTGGACATCATTCTTATGAGGGCTTTATTAAAAAAACGCGAATTTAAAATGTATAATCAATTTAAATTTGTCTCAGATTGATTTTATATTAATTGCACCTTAATTGACATATCTCTTATGATATCATTATCCAAAGTGTCAGAAAACATATATTAAAGAGTCGTTATCATTTTTCCGAAAGTTGGGAATGGAATACTTTCATCAAAGACACCTTTTGGGAGATTTATGTAACACATTGGTCCGATAAATACAAGGAAATACTAAATACGCAGGAATTATTTTATTCCTCATATGATAATTTGGTGCGAATCGCATTGGAATCAAGGCATGTTGGTTGTGTCTCTATTATTATTATTGATGGCAATTGGAAAATTTAAATAATCAAAATTTTTATTAATGATGAAGGAGTTACAAGGATTCGGGGCAACTATTAAAAAATTTTTATTCAAAGGTAAAATCTTGGGGGTTTATCTCTCCTCCTCATTGCGAAACGTCTCAAGAATATATGTATTATGAGAAAATAAAGGAAAAATGGAATCGGGTTCATCAAGTTAGTTTTATATTTTTATTTTTTTCTTTTCCTTTTTCATAGAAATAATGAATTTTACATAACACATCTACATATGTAACACAGGAATATCAGTCCAAAATTCACCGACATGACGCATTTTTTCAGTTAATTCTCGCAAATCTTGGGTTATTCCAATCAGAAAAAGCAAACGCTTTTCCAAAAGCACAAGATTGTCTCCATGCCGCATATACTAAATTGAAAGACGCGCTAAGATATCGAAGGAATTCATTTAATGACTCACCAGAGAAATTTAATCACTTTACTTACTTGATGTGTCAACGTATCAGCGAGGTCTCGGAACGTTTGTTTTCCTTGTTGTATTGTTTTGATTATCGATGGCTTAATGTGAAAAGTGATGCGCAACTAATGTTGAGACCACAAAGCGAATATGAAGATGATGTGATGCAAAGATTTGTATTACCGAGGCACAGCCATTTATTAAAAGTGTTGTGCAAGGAGTATGACAGAAATGCGATTTCGGAATACGAAGAATTGAGATGGGTTGTCGAAAATGCTTTTCAAGTTGATATGATTGCGCACCACTCACCATACAATTTAGATAGGTAAAATTGTGTTTCATTTATTAAATAGTATGATGAAATGCACTCTATATATATTAACTTGATCGCTTAATCCAGTTTTTTGATGGTAGCTGCTTGGTATGTAGAAAATGGACAATTACGGGATTGGCTTCGTTCTCTATTTTCTAGACTTCAAGAATATTCAAAGGTAATACATTAAAATGATGAATTTAATTTCCATAATTATTCATAAAAATGATTATTTCATCCATTCTATAGGCACAAAAGGATCTTGTTCAAGATCAAGCCTTATCACCATTGAACAAAGAAAACTCTGGGTCAAGGGAACGATTTTCTGATGAAAGTACACCTACCTTGATGGATATAGAGAATTTCCTTATAATACTTCTGATACAAAGACATTATTATTGTGTCACCAAATTTGAGAAATTAAATGCTAAAACTTTAGGTCAAATATTGGATTTGGCTCACCAAAAATCTTGGTCTCCAAATGAAACGCATCGTAAATTCTGGCATACATTATTAAGGCGGTACGGAAAGGTTAAGAGTTGTTTATTATAAATATGTTTCTCCAAGTTAGTTATATTTGTCAAATCTCATAGCTATATTATAAAATTTAGGATGATCCAGATCATGTTCCTTACAATGTTGTAGAAATGTCACGAGAGGAATTTATTCAATGTTTGAGAGAAATCCGGGGTAATATTAAGCCCAGAGATTACGTGTATACCAAGGAAAAAGATGGAAGATCCATTTTGAGCTTACAGCGTGATCTATTTGGTATAATGGTTCATTTATTCAAGGTAAAAAAAAAAGAATTTAATACCCGCATTCGACTTTTTATTAATATATTATTCTATTTAAATACATAATAAGGATATGCATGCTAGACATCATAAACATAGATATATCGAAGGATTCATATACGCTGATCTATACGAAAAATGGGATCAAATTATGCATGATAACCTAAATAAGTCAAAGACGACTAGAAACAGAAAATTACGATTTCTTATTCTGGATGATAAAATTAGTTATCCTGGATATGGACAGTTAGTTGCATATTATAATATTTCTCATCGTTTTATTTTCAAACCTTATTTCTTTTTATTAATTAATTGTAAATTATTGCTAGATTTAACCCCGACTTTGACTATGAAGGAGCCGATGAATTATCTGAGTCGTTCACTTCCTATTTTGCGGAAAAAAGTCAAATTTGGGACACTTCAATAGACGACGAAATTTCGGAGTTAGATCAGATTTCATATTACGGGATTTCTATTTTACCGGATAATTTGGAAATCTCCGTACCGCCGCCAATTCCAGGAAATGAGAATGAGATTAACGGTGGTCCTTCACGCTATTCCCAGAATGGATTGAACATTGATAACGAAAGAGAGTCTTTAAGACATATCAATAAAGGAAAGCAAAATATAAAGGACTCTTACACTTTACCATTATTTTCAGATAAACCCTCTAATGGTCAATATCTTTTCTCGCCAATTAATCATTCTTTGGGACAAAGATCAGTTGGAGAAACGGTTGATATTCCAGATATAGTAAAAGACAATTCTGTTTCTTTCTCTGGAGACTTGGTGTTATCAGACGACCAAATCGAGAACGAATATCTCGACGAGGATCAAGAAAATGAAGACCAATTTTTTGCAAATGGCCATTCCAAAGAAAATACTCGAGAAACACATGAGACAGAGGGACCTTTGTCGGAAGACGAAGATGATCAAGATAATATTATCGTGGAAAAACCAGAATCCCAGATTCAATCCAAAGAAGTAATAGAGAATTTTCCCGATAAATCAATTAAATCTCCAAATATTGACGATTCCTATAAGCATCAACAGAATGAAGCTGACTTCCAAAATGGTTATCTTAATGGAGATTCAAACGACTGTAGCAGCGACAATTCGGAGACAGAAAGCTCACTATCACATAAGACCTCATCTTCGGAGACGGAAAGCTCGCTATCATTTAATGCTCTATCGGATAGTGAATTATCTTTTTTGACCATAGACCAAGATCAAAGTTTGGGCGATGAATGGAATACAAGTGTGATTGAACCTTCAACAGACGCGATTATTAAGAATCACAATGAAGAATTTGATCAAAAAGTGCCTAGTTTGGAAGAAAGTTTTCTTGAATCCGACATTATAGATTCAGAAATATTGGAACAAGATGATGATCATGAACATGAAAAAAATCAAGAACTTGAGCACTATGATGAACTGATTTCGTCCAATATAAGTAATGAAGCATCAAGGAACTTAAACGAAAATGTTTCAAAAATCAAAATTGTGAATGGGGATACACGAGAATCACAAGATTTAGAATCTTTGAGTTCTAATGAAAGTATCGATCTTAAACTTGATGGTCTACCAATTAGTAATGGTGAAAAAGAGGCACAGATAGCTTAAAGATGAATCACATATTTTTGATGCAAAAACTTATGGTGAGTTTTAAACATCTTTGCTTATGAGCAGATAGATTCATCGTTCAAGGCTTCATTAGACGTACATATTATATATTTATATAAAAGGCAAATGACGATTAATTTAATTTAATATAATGGAGATTGTATTCGTACCTAATTTTATATTATAATAGACATTAGAGCCATATTGTTGAATCTGGATTATAAATAAAATATATTTTATTTATATTTATATTGATACAGATATACATTGTCATACGTTGAGTCATATTCTCAGCATCAAAAAATCTACGAATTCGTCGATTTTCAGGTTAGGGTTTAACAAGATACGATGTCAACACAATTTTTCACAAGTGAACTTGGTTGTCCCATTCCAGCAAATACTCCGCACGCTGTATCAGTGACACTGCCACGCTGGCAGGATAATGTAGATTATGAGGAGGGGAAAGAGCGTGTGTTGAGTAAAATGTCAAACGGATATCCAAGGTTTTTTATACATAACCATATTAAGAAGGTAATTTGAAATGTTTTCAAGCGATAAAGAAAGATACCGTTAGGTTAGGGTAAGAAATAAGCGTTTTTTG
>CAJVPS010003198.1:0-10671 GCA_910591765.1 Ambispora leptoticha
TTACCTTTTATTATCTCAGTCTCTCCCAACCCTATATCGTTAGGGTGAATCAAAGTGAAAACTCACTTACCGATTCGCCATAACAATATTAATACTAATAATTATATATCAATTCTTACTATTTCAATATCTGAAAAAATTATTAATTATTATTAGTTTTTCTTTCTTAATTTATTAAGAAAGTTAAGATATCATTAGAAATTTTAGTTTTTTTAATTAATTTATTTAATAAATTTATTCTTGAAAGTTTTTATTAATATTCTTTTTTAATAAAATAAATTAATTCTGTAATATTTTTTAAAAAGATAAATAAAAATAAATTCTTGATTATTTATATTAAAATTTTTCAAAATATATATTTAGTTATATAATATTTTGTAAGAAGTTAATTTAAATTTATTTAAATTAATTATAAAATAATAATATATATAATATTTTATAAAATCATTTTTATTATTTAATTAATTAAATACAAAGTTGAATTATTTAATTTTTATATGAAGTTTTAAAGTAAAATTTACTTTTTCATTTATATACTATATATAATAAAAGCAAGTAATAAAATGCTTTCAAAAAAATGATTATTATAATAAAAATATATTTGTTTTAATATTTTATTTCTATTTTTTTCTGCTATAACATTTTATTTTGCTTTATTTTTGATTTGAAATTATTTTGGTAGATAAACTTAATAAACTAAATTTATAAAAAGAATTATTAACAAAATTAATAAATAATTTAAACTCTTATTATCATAATAATCATATTCTAAAAGTTATAAAATCAATTACAATACTGATTGATATTAAACTGAAATAAAATTACAAAGAAGAGATTCAAAATGCTAATATGAAGATATATTAGAGTATATTATTAATTTTAATTATATTTGGATATTTTTTGTTAATTTTAAACTTCTTTATAGCTATATGTTTGATAAGTCTTCATCCTACTTAGACATCAAGCAAAGATGTATACTACTAAAATAATAAGAAATTTATTGGCATCTACTAAGTAAGAAATCTTTATATAATTAATAAAGATAATTCTTGTATAATTTTGCTTGATTTTTAGATATGTCGCAAATGATTAAATATAATTTATCAATTTTGGATCATTTATCAAATTTCATATATGTATTGTATGGAATATTCTCAGTTTTATGACGTTATTACTATACCTTTCTCTATTTAGGAAGAAATTAACATCTTTTTGGATAGCAAAGTGTCTATAGAGAATTTATGTTTCCATGAAGAATCTTTGACATTCAAGTTTACAGAAGTTACTGAAGATGAAAAAGAAATAGAGAAATCCTGGAGATACAAATATCTAGCCATGAATTCCAATTTGCAAAGAAAATCATTATGTTTTAATTTTTTCTAATTTTTTTGATTACAAGCTTCATATATAGACAAGAGAATTATACTTGGTAAAAATTTCACAGATAAATCTATATTTATTCATTTGTTGGCCATTGAACTAATAATAACTGTAATTCTCAAAAATTTCCCCATATTCCCAACATATTCACATACTGTTCTTCAAAAAAATAAAATCTTCATTCATGCATTTTCAATTTCAACGGATATTGTCAAACTGATACAAATTGAGTCAATTATCAATCAGGAGGTCACTTACTTGTCTAGAGACAAACTTCAACAAGTTGCTCTTGTCTTGATATTAAGATAGCTGGTTTGATATTTAATTAATTGATGTGTCATCTATTTATATGGACTTTGAGCAATGTATTATTACTGCTAAAGTAAGTAATCATTAGGAGATAATTGAAAAAAGAAAAAGCATTGATTTTCTTTTTAATTTTTTTGCTAAGCTCATAAAAATATATTCTCTGGATTTATTCTTCATTACAAGAAATAGCTTTTGTGTGATGGTTATATACTTGGCCAACTGAGTCATAGTTTATGAAGGCACTCCATCTGTAAAAGTGACAGTGAACTCGTATTCATGATATCTTTAGCTTATTATTTTGTTGCTAAACAAGAATATTTGGAATGCTATCTGATAAACCTCAGTCTCTGTTAACTGATATGAATGCTTTTCTATTGAGTCTTCAAATCACTTTCTGATGTGAATCCACAAATTTCTGACTAAGAATTAATAAGCAAGACTTGTTAAAAGAAGATAAAGAACAGAAAGCCAGTAAGTGTTGTATCAGTTTAATAGTTCTTATCTCCATCCCCCAAATAAGACTAATTAAATGGTCTGCATATTATAATTCATAATATCCAAGTGTAACGTAAGATATCATGCAACCTCCACCCCCTAAGATGTTAAGTAATATCTGTCAGTGCCATTATTTCTTTTGGAAACTGAGAGTTGAATTTTAATTAATAAAATCGTTTTTAAGTCCGTTTGTTCATAAAGTACACGTTGTCACCATCAAAAAGAGTATGAATCTTATTTGGTTTTTTGTATGAAGTTAAAAATTTGGTGGTAAATGGTTTTGTGGAGCAAAGAAATCAAATTATATATATTTCAATGTTTCTCATATATGCGTTATCATAATATATGTATGAAAAGTAACAATATTTTAATTGGAATTAGTAATTAAAGACAGAACTATAAATTAATTCTAAGAGTTTGTAAGAAAATGATCGATTACATAATAACGATATTATTTTCTGAAAACAGAATTTTCCAACATTTTTAGCAATTGATGTGTAGTATGATCAGCCAAACTATTATATTCATGATTGGTTTCTGGATTAAACATGGTTATGTGTGCTATAAGCTTATCCAAACTATGATCGATTTCTAGATCAAACATGGAAGCAATGTGTGCTATAACCTCATGGCTTACATCGCTTACATCGCTTACATCACGCTCGTGTGGTGAGAAGTATTGGCGCATGTGTTTTAGTGGGAGAGAGATAAAGGTTTTCGCTCTATCATCAGCGGGGATCTATTTAAGTAACAAAAACATAGAGTGAATCCTTGGAAAGTTTACATGAATATCATAAATTTATTTCGAGAATTACCAAATTATAGAAACAATGGAATATAAGCTTAGAATCTTGTATCAACGTATCAAGTCTTTATCAACAGAAAAAAAGAAGTTATGAAAGATATAAACTCAAAAATATATATATTTTTCTATTATACTATTACACATATTCTTACCTCTTTTTCGATTCATCCTTTTTCAGTAATGCACTAATAAACTCGAAATGATCTTTAATCGAATCCTTTATCACACCCATATGTTTGCAAATCATAGCACCAGCACAGAAGCCCAAAACAACTTTAGATTTTGAAGTGGTATGCGTATCCTTCACCTTTAATGAAATTTTACTGATGCAGCTTTATTTATTGATTGAATGAATTATAGTGTTAACTTTATCTAATTGTTTTTTTATTGATTCAATTAATGGATAACTTGAATATTTACGAGCATGTGTCGTTCACTATCTCACATTCTAATCCATAATTTAGTCCATAGTAAGGAGTATCATAAGCGAGAAGTCCTACGATCTTTGGTGATATTTTCGCGCCTAATTCTCTATACTTTAAAATAGCATCCGCAGCTAAGAAAAAAATTAATAAAAAATCAATTACTCTTCTATGTAAATCAAACTCAATATTCACCTACCAACCAATCCACCCATCGAATGACCAAACAAACAAATCCAAACAGACACATTCTTGCCATCAATTACTTTTGGCTCTTCTTCATCTTTCACCTTTTTATCAAGCCATTCACAAAAGTCATTCACGGCTTGCCCAAAATGACCACATGTTTTGTACTTATTATAAACTATTGGTTTGGTAACACATGTACCTTTAAGGTTTGGTTGGTTGTTCATTGTCGTGACGAGCCTTTCTGGAAAGTTCTGTGTAAATGAAGACATACATGCGTAAATTTACCAATTTTAATGAAACATAGAATCAATATGAAAATACACATGCTTTAAAAGTTTTCTCGTCTCCTTTAAACCCATGAATGAATATAAGTAAAAGTTTGTGAAGATTTCTCGACATTTATTGAGGTAATTCTTTTACAAAGGATGCTAATAACGAAAACAAAATTATTCATTAAACACGTAGTTTATTTATATGTCGATATCGGATAAACTTTTCGTCCGGTTAGGACAATAAAAATATGGCATCACAAACACATAATTCATGTTAATGTACATGTGTATATAAAGAATTTTTTAAGTCTATACCATTTTTAGTAAAAAGGAGAGACAATTCTATATGGAATTCAAAAAGTGTCGCCTAATTATATCGTTACAAAACACACAAAAATTTGATTTATGCACATAATTTCACTGTATGCATGTTCAATACAAAAGCAATTTTATTAATATTAACAACAACGTCCATGACTTTGTTTGAATCTGCTCCTAGAATATGTAAAAATATTTTGCGACTGAATTATCGGAACTTCCGTTACCAAACACAGATTAAAATAACACATATGCATTTATTGTTATATTAACGAACACAGATGAAAATAATACATGTATGTGATGGTTATTGTGGAATAACTAAAAATCCAATTACAAATGAATGTTCCATAATAATGGATTATAATGTGTCAAGGTTCAACTGTAAATAGGAAAATATTCGAAAAACAAACCTGTATCGAAAAAGGTGAATGTTGTATCACACGGTGACAGCATGTACATTTATTGTCATTTGGACGGTGATCGGAACACTTGAATCATGACAAGTTCTACCATTACTCAAACAAAGATTATATATAATGCATTGTTACATTAACTGCATGCATGCGAAGCTCTTTGTAAAAGTCTTTTATGACTGAATTACCGGAATTTTTGTTACTAAACAAAGATTAAAATAATACTAACTGCATGCATGTTCAATACAAAAAGCCTGTTTGATAGTACATGTACATGTACATGTATATCGAAATAAAGAAATTAAATCCCATACGCAGCTACATGTAATGTGTAACGAAACCTTAAAAATGATTACAAGTATGTAATTAGAACGCGTACGCATAGATCCCAGAAATTCATAATTTCCTACCTTGCAACGTGATCCTCCAGAATTATAATTATTTTTTGGAAGCGCAATAATAATTTTTATTTATTTTATTTTTTTTACATAAATATTTTACATTAATATCATTATTTTATACACATCTTCTTTTTCTTTTTGTAAGAACTTTTACCAAAATTCTTATCTTGTGCTCTACTGACCAGCAAAACCTGTAAACAACGAATTGATAGCTGTGTAATAACAGAAGAAAGTTGTGTATCTATATATAGAATAACTTTCGAAGGAATGCAAGATAGGCGTTTGGTTTGAAGAAAAATAACTAAATAAAAATGTTATTTAATTCTTATCTAACTACGCTTTGGCTTTTATTTCTTTTGTGGATGCCTATTATTGTTTTAAAAAAGCAATAAAATTTGTTATTATTCTTAATTGTAGTTGTCGTTGCAATGAAAAATCTTGTGATCACAGAATATTTGGGACTATTATTACCCTTCTTGTGCTTCTATGAGTAATGTGTGACGAAACCTTAAAAATAGTTAATTAGTCTGACCGAAACACATAAATATAGAAATTCCTACAAAATCTCTTACCTTGTAGTGATCTCAAAAATTTCTACTTTGTATTATCAACATTAATGTGATCCCAGAAATTACAAAATTCCTACCTTGTAGTATCAAAATTAATGCCATTTACCCAAAAGAAAGGCGTAAGTCATTAAAAACTCTTACCTTGCAGGTTCAAGATATTCGTTATAGAATACCATCCACGATCTTTATTCTTTCCGATATTATGTGATAATGAGTAATACTTTTATAATACTTTTTAATTTCGGTACTTCTTTTACATAAGCATTCTATATTTTTAGTTATGTAATATATAAATACATGGTTTCTTTTTTTTGGAACACAAACCTTAATAGCACGTAACAACCTATGAATAACAGACTGTACTCTAGATAGCTGTAAAAAAGACAGTTATAATAACGAAAACTGTACATATAGGATGGTTATCGAAAGGTTGTATAAAGGAGGTGAAATTGGTTTGAATAAAAATAAATATTAAATCTAATTTAATTTTGAAACTTACCTAATTGCGCTTCAGCTTTTTTTCTTTTGCGCCAAAACAAAATTGATAGCTTTAATTCAATTTGTGCTTAACAAATTGAAGGTTTTACTACTTTGGCCATACAAAGTCGATGCATTGCTTGGATATTGATTTTATTATTTAGATACTGATATCATTAAATTTATTATTTTGTGCTTTTGAATTGCAATTTTATTTGAGTATCAATTATTGTTCTAATTTAATTATAAAATTTAATATTTGTGTTAGCTATTCTTTAGTGGTAATAATAAAGTTTAATATTTACAATTAAAATATTATTTTAAACCTTACCTTTGTCCCAAAACCGCACAATCTCCGTGAAAGATTGGCACAGAAGACTTTTAGAATCCTAACGAAACCTACTTCGAGTAATCATTCAGTCATCGCTCCCGCTCCCTTGCCCACATTCAATTTCGTTAGTTAACCTAACTTTCGACTTGAGTGTGACCTTTGAATTAAATTATTATTTTGAACCTTACCTTGCCCCAATTTCTTTGAAAGATTGGCACAGGAGACCTTTAGAACCCTAGTGAAATCCAAATAGTCCATAATAAATCTCCGTCAATATAACAATTCATTAAATAGATCGTGGATTATTTGACCCGTCGATTATATCGACTTTGACTGTGTAAATCAAACAAAGATCTTGTGTTATCATATTCGATAAGACAGCTGATAAGACGAAAACCTGAAATTCTAAATTCAACATTCCACTACCCCGAAACCCTAACATCACAATATCTAACAGCCGGAATCCTAATATTTCGAAACCAAAATTTTAAACTCTCGAAAGTTAAATTCTTGTTGATAAGAAATTTAAAAATTTATTAACGTTAACGTTAAAGATTAACAATAAGATAGGGTATAATCATGTGTTTTTTATCGGGGAGGATAAAAATTCAATATATGAGTGTTGCGTATATTCCGCAAATACGTGCAATCATGAATATTCGACTATAGTAAACAGACGAAAGCTAATTGTTACACATTGGACTAGATCCCTCATTCCACTCTTTCAAAAGCTCAATGAATGCAACGACCAAGTTTCACTACCGTATATGCGCAAAATAATGCCTCGGATTATGGGGTGTATTTCGTGTCATTATGACATAAAACCATCCAGATATTTATAATTTTATAGTAAAATATTGGCTCCCAGAATTGTCATCCAATCATGTCACTATATACGTATTAAGACACATCTTATGTCTACGTCAAACGCGGATGTAATGCCGTGACTTTGCCTGTGAGGTAGCTACATTCAGCTTGGGAAATGTTTCCATAGTGATGAACCTAAAAAAAGGTGAAAGCTTATTATTATCATTTTTGCTTGAATTTGCTTTTTAAGTTCATTATCAAGAGTGATATCAAAGATGGCATTAGAATCGAAAAAAGCATCAGCCTGACTATCCCATTCTGAATTATTTATATTTCATAAATTATCTTCAATCATATGGAACAATAATTCATTTATTCCATCGTGCTGGGATATCTTCCCAATAGCACGTTGATAACGCTTACACGATCACAAGATATTTTTATTATTCCTGCCGTACGGGAAATATTTATTATATTAATGTCAGCATCACAATAAATAATACTATTCTCAAAATAAAGATTTCTTTATTATCAGAAAGTTAACAATCTCTCTATAACACTCTTATTCAAGAATGAATCTGATTTTTTAATATACGAATGATATTTTCCAAAAATAAACTTTCTGATCACTTAGATTATTACCATTATTGTTTAATTCTTGTTTTATATATATGTAATTCTGATTTAAATATATTAGCATCAGAGAAAGAAATAACATTTCATCATGATGAGAAAAATAGAAATGCAAATCCTCAAAACTCAGCTATCCACGAGAAGACTGCTACATGTAACAAGGAAAGATCTGTTAAACAAAAAATTTCCATGGAAATGAGCAGTACATAACATTAATGATGTAAGCAAAGATTTCTATTTTCATGATACATGTATTAAAATTAACGTTAGCGTTAAATACAAATAGCGAAGCCATCCAAAAATGAGTTACCAAAATAATTACTGCAGAGCGAGAAACTTTTTTATATTAATGTTAGCCCTTGAAAAATTAATGAAGCATTAATTTAAAAATATAGCGAAAAACATATATATATAAAATTTGTTTACCTAAATACAAACTCGCCAAGAGACACGGTCTTGGTACGATTGGAGATCTCATTTGAGTTAGGACAAATTTTTTTGAAATAACCTCTCTTCCGGTTAATAACATAATCCACTACGTTGTGGTGATTTCACCGGATGTACCTCCTGCGTTGAATCGCTAGGTATTTCAAGAATTTGAAAATAACAATCGAAGTGGCGCCCCTTTGTGGTATCCGACCAATTTTTGACGGTAAGTAAACGATACATACATGTAAAAGTAGAACACATGTGTAACATATCCCTGCATTTTATTGTTGAACTTATTTAATTTGTACCATACATTGTTAAGGTCGAAAAAATATTTTCGCACCTAGGCCGTTGCTTTTTGGAGAATCAGCCGCCTTTAGCTTTAAACGGTAAAATTCTAACTGACGCTAGTAAAATATTTAAAACTACTTCCTAAGATGTAACTCAAGACGTGACGACACGTCAACAAGCTACAACTGGACGTTTGTCGAATATTAGAAGTAGTAATTAGAAGTAAGCCAATTCGAAAAAGAATTTTTATAAAATCGATTTATTTATTAATTCAACATTTAATGATAATCAACATGATTCTCGGGATGGAGAATTTTATTATGTTGATCAGGAGAAATACAGAAATCTTCTAATAATATTATTTTTAATGGATAGGATTTAGGCCTCTATACTAGATCTAGGTATGATTTAAAATTGATATAAAAAATTTAAAAAATATAAATCAAATTTTATACAAAATCTGTTAAATGCTCTAGTATTATTTAAAATTGGTTGTATTAGATATTAATTAATAAAATTAAAAAATTTTCTTTAAAATATTTTTTTCACGAAATTTTCAATGTACTAAAATCTAGTACGGTACGGAACTATTTAATTGTAAAATTATTAATAAATACTAAGAACAAAAATAAGTTGTTAAGAAAATTATATTCTTGAAAAAATTTTATAATATTATTAAAAAATATTTTATAATACAAAATATTTAAATATATATGTAACTATATATATTTGAAAAATTATTAAAAATTAATTATAGTTAATATATTTAATCAATGATAATTGGTGTATTAAATCTAGTATCTTGTACTAGGTCTAATACGCATAAATTCAATCCATTAATAAATTAGAAGTATGGAAAATCGCGTTCAAAGCTTGTTTTGACGCGAAAGAAGATTCAAGCGTATTTACCGAATTTGGCAATGATTCATGTTAAGAAGTTTAAGGTAAAATTAAGGAATTACGGGGTTATGATTACTATGCGCAATGGTAGCAATATAAATTAAAATAAACATATCCTTCTTTCAAATTTGTCACATTAAAAATTGATTGCAATTTTAAATTTATGAGAGAGCATTGAAAAAATGATTCTTCGATATTGTCTATAAAATATTAAGGTTGGATAAAAAAGAACCTGAAAAAATTAAACAGGAATGACCTGTGCTTAATACCTAAAACCACTCATAATGTTAGTGACTAATTGACTATTTAGCTCTAAATTATATATATTTTAACTTATTGTAATTTATTTAGATACATGTAAAGGAAGAAAAATATGATGTAAAATATTTTAATTAAAAAAAATGTGGAATTGGAATACTCGAAATCTATTTTTTGACATAAATCTCATATTATTTAGTTTATCACATTCTCTGTATTTATTGATTCTTTATTTACCGTTTTTTTTGCTCAAATAATTAATGACTTAGTAATATAGGAGTATCATTACCATGCTTAGTTATAAATTAAAACGCCATTGTTTGCAATTAAATCTTATAAAATCTTGTTAGCAATATACAAAGACTAATAAAATTATTCTATTTAGATTATTGAATGCGAAAATTTAAAAGTTATTATACGCATAGAAATGAATCGACGGATAGCTGGAGTTCAACAGTCTAAATAGATTGAATTTCGATTATATTTGATACATCTTGACCAAATGAATCGAGAGAATAATATCAAGCCATTCAATTTGGATCACTATATATGTAGATATTGCATTTTGTTAACTCCCAAATTTATCATAAATGTATATTACTTAACATACTTCCACAATTAAAAATTTTGAAAAATATGCCTCGTGTTCACATTTTTTTTTTTTCCCAAAAGGGAGGGTGAAGCAAGAACCCGTTTATTGAATAGATGCGCGATATAGAATTAAGGTACAAGTGATTTACATAGTAGATCTATTTGTTTGGTAAATTTATTATTTTGGGAACTATCTAGATGAATTTTCACATCTCTGAGGAGAATGTGCGGAGCTGCTTTTATGATTTGAGTTTTGGACTCTTTGATATTGAGGTTGAGTCTAGCAGAAGCCCGCCAAATATAATCGATAAGCCAGGAGGAGAGCCAGAGAGTAGCGAGAGAGAAGTCATTAGGATGTTGATTTAGGATATGGATAAA
>CAJVPS010003199.1:0-10671 GCA_910591765.1 Ambispora leptoticha
TAATAATAATAATAATAATAATAATAATAATAATAATAATAATAATAATAATAATAATAATAATAATAATAATAAAGTTGAGTTTGCGATTGATTTGTAGAACAAATTATTTTTTCATATATTCTGCGGTTCGTACATTATATTAACATATCAAAATTTGTGCGAAACTGGATAATCATTATTTCCGGTATGTTTAGCATCATCTTTTTTTTAGTTACCAAATTAATTCCTATAAAAACCACGAGGCGAAAACAATAACGCGAGATAACTTAGCAATAATTAACTAGACCACTTGTTACCAGACAACATCTATTTTAATAATAATGATTAGCGTTTGATCTCGTAAAACAAATTACTTTTTCAAAAAATTCGTAATTCGTACATAAAATATATCTCGTGTGCCTCAAGTTCTATTAATAATATTGATAAAAGCCTGTAACAATAATTTAACCTTCGGTATTAAGCGATAATAAAAAACGACTAACCTTTTATTATCATAAAACATAAAATTTTAATTCCCATCTAGTAACTAAATATAGAATAATTAAATCGGAAGTATTTATCCACGTTTTTTTATCATGATCATGAATAGCATACGGTACTTTCCCTTTTTTGTTTGATCGTCTTATTGTGACTAAATATAGAATAGTTAGATAACGACAACATCATTTTCTTTGTCAAATATAGAATAATGAAATTAGTTTTTACTAAATATAGAATAAATTAGATAATTATGTAATTGCATATAGAATATATACACATCAGAAAAATTAATTGTAGATTTAACAAAAAATTCCGGGAATTAGATGTATATGTAAGATTAATAACGTGCATAAGCATCACTTAACGCAAAGCCTTGAAAATTATATTGAATGAAGCTCAAGAACATGGAGAAGAATTTTTTGAACAAATTTTAAAAAAAATGGTTAGCAGCACCTTTCAATAATGGTGCAAAAAACTATTGAATTAAAGCAACAAAATCGATTACTAATTTTTTTGGACTTGTTTGTAAATAATGATTATACTGTGACTCTCTTTATAGTGTATTAAATAAAATCTATTAATAAAAATTTTTCAGAAATCCACTATATCGACTGTTTTGAAATAGATTAAATCCGCTATATCGAGTGGATTTTATTAAAGACAGTTCCATCGTATCGTGAGTTTGACTAGTCTCCGCTATAAAGAGCGTGACTTATGTATTTAACTCACTGCGTCATTTACAGGATCACATGTAGCCTAACCATCTTAATAAACTAGCAATTTATACGCTTCATCAATTTATTAAAATCAAGAAAATTAATAAGAATTAAAAGAAAGTATAATAAATAAACTGCGGTATCAAACTAAATTAGAATAATACATCGAAAAGAAAAGGAGATTTAAAATATTTAAATAAAGTAAATCGTCAAAAAACGAGTTTTTCTAAAATATTTAATAAATAATTCGGCTTTGTAATAAATGTGCAATGAACAATTTTTATGCGTGTATGCGCATAAAATTCTAAATTCGATAAATTTAAATATCTATTTTGTTAAATAAAGTTCATAAAAAACGCATGGATAATAAATCATGGAAACCCTTTGTATGAATAGAGAGAAACAGAAAGATAGAAAGAAAACATAGGACGGCTTATACAATATATTATAACGAGAACAGAGTGCTTTAGGTTAATCAAAAATATGTGCGGAGAGAATTAATAGGTATTGAACGGAGAAAGCGTATTGAACAGAGACAAATGAAGAATATCGCCTAAAGGAAAAATTCGAAGTTGGTTGTGACGCAATTATTTGTTGTTTTATATGGTATGTTTCAAAAGAGTTTGAAAAATCAACGACTGACTTTAACAAGAGTTTATTTTAAAGATTTCAAGAATCAACGAATGATTTTAAAAAGAGTTTGTATTAAAGATACGTTGCATGGAGAATAAGAAAACTCGAAATATCGATGTTGTTTCATATGGTGTGTTATAAAGAGAGTCGAAAGATCAACGAATGATTTTAAGAATTTAAACATACGTCGCATGAAGAATAATCGAAATATCATTACTGATGTTGTTGTTGTTTTGATTTGATACATTCGACTGATTGTTAAAAATATCTATGGTCCCACTTATTAACGTATCCATTATATTCGAATTTGGTGGTTGCTGTTGTTGCTGAAGAGGTTGTTGTAAAGGTAATTGTTGCTGAATTTGATTTTGGTTTTGTAATTGTGGCTGTTGCTGCGGTTGATTATTTTGATTCATCTTTTAAAATTCTGTATTAAATTATTAAAATAGCAGTTTTAATTTTACGAATTTATGAGTAGCAAAAAAGAGAGAGAGGGAAAGCAAGAGAATCAATCATTTTATAATACAAAAGATAGATCCAAATTTGGTACGCGTGATCAATATTTTTTTCACATGAAATTTCTCACAATGTCGTCATCAATTTCAAAATTATTGAACACTTGCTTCGTTATGTATTATTGGAAATCAAATTCCACACCTGATTCGTTATGTAACATTGTACAATCAAATGCATTTATTGGTCAGTGGTTATGTCTCTTCCGAGTATTAAGTCTCTTTTAAAGTATTAATTAATGACATTAATGAATGCATAATGTATTGTTACACTTATATGTTTATTAGTAAAATGAACAAAACAAAAAAAAATTATATGTAGGATTTATCCCACGTTTTTTTCATGATCAACAGACAACTTCCTTTTTATGTCAAACAGAATAATAAAATTAGGTTTTACTAAATATAGAATAAATTAGAAATATACATTTGACATTGGAAAATTAATTGTAGATTTAACAAATTACGGAAATTAAATGTAAGATTAGTAACGTGCATAAGAATCACTTAACGCAAAGCCTTGAAAATGAGCTCAAGAGCATGAAGAGGGAAAATTTTTGAACAAAAAAATCGAGATTTTTAATATGATAGATTTAATAAAGTATCTTTCAATAATGTACGAAAAGCTATTGAATTAAACAACAAAAATCAATTACTGAGTTCTTGTACTTGTTTATAAATAATGATTACACTGTGATTCACTCTAATAGTGTATCAAAAAAAATCTATTAGTAAAAAATTTTCAGAAATCCACTATATCGAAAGTTTTGAAACTGCTATATTGAGTGGATTTTATTAAAGACAGTTTTTGATATTTATCCATTGTATCGTGAGTTTAACTAGGCTATAAAGAGCGTGACTTATTGGGGTGGGCGGTCAATTATCATATAAAAATTTATTATCGAATTTTTTTTGTGTAACAATGTAAATACTTTATTTGTAGTATCGAATCAATATCATTTTATTTATTATAATACAGTAATAATAAGAATAATTGTCCTTTTATTCGATACTTATTTAGTGGATGCCTCTTCGATAGTTTCGATAGTAGGTGCCTCTTCAATAGATCTAAGTAATGCTTCGTTGAATTGTTGGTTTTTTTGATATTTCCTAAGGCGAGCATTTTTTAATTGGGAATCTTCGTTTATATGATTTATAGACGCCCATCTTTGATTAGATGCACAGATTTAACGACGAAGAATTCTAAAGCGAAAATTTGAAAAGGTCAACTTTAAGTTCCAAAGAACTAAACTACAGTGCGAAATTTGCATTTATCTGAAAAAAACTTACTGGTTAATTAAAAATTCTAAAAATAGTTTGAAAAAATAAATATTTTCATAAACGATGCAAGAAATGGCTCAGTAACTTTGTAGTCGTAGTATGTAAGAATCAATTTACATTAAACCATCGACGAAAAAAAATGCAACTTGTGCATCTAAAAAGCAAGATCCAATTTTATATATATAAAAACGTATCAGTAAATCGATCATTGATTAAACCAAATTAATAAGTAACTACATATAGTTTTGATTTACTTAATTGCCACTGACTTAACTCACTGCGTCTTTTACAGGATCATGTGTAACATAACCATCAGTTCTCACTGTAAAATTACGTATCTACACAAGTTTTTTTTTTAAACGAATCAATTGGCTACAGAGAAAAATATTATCCAGATAGATTTAGAAAACATTAAAGCTCAGGTTTAGTTGAACGGTCACTAAATGTGCGAATGCAAATTAGATTATTATTAATAATTACATTTCTCTTAATAATGTGTTTAATATTAGGAACAGAAACTTTGTAATTTATACGTTTCATCAATTTATTAAATTAAGAAAATTAATAAGAAATAAAAAACGAGTATAATAAATAAACTACTGTGTCAAGCTAAATTAAGAAAACATTAAAAAAATTAAAACAATACATCGTAAAAAATTAAAGATATGATAGTTATAAAATGAATTTAAAGAAAAGGATATTTTAAAATATAGTAAATCGTAAAAAAAAGTTTTCCAAAAGATTTAATCAATAATTTGATTTTGTAATTAAATGCACAATGAGGCTATTTTTTATGCGTGTATGCGCATAAAATTCAATAAATTTAAATATCCATTTTGCTACTTAAATGTTCATAAAAAAAAATTCCGCTAAGTTGGCAAAAACTATGAATGGAGACTCTTTATAGTGAATAGAGAGAAAAAGAAGGATAAATAACATAAAAAGAACAAAGTACTTTAGGTTAATCAAAGATATGCGTGAAGAGGATTTTAATAGATATTGAACAGAGACAAATAAGATAAGGAAAAAGTCGAAGCTGGTGCTGATTTTATTGTGACACAATGGTTTTATGACATTGTTTTATACGGTTGTTTTAAAAGAGTTTGAATGACCGACTTTAACAAGAGTTTATATTAAAGATACGTCGCATGGAGAATAATCGAAATATCATTATTGTTGTTGTTATTTTGA
This sequence comes from Ambispora leptoticha, assembly GCA_910591765.1. Taxonomy (NCBI): domain Eukaryota; kingdom Fungi; phylum Glomeromycota; class Glomeromycetes; order Archaeosporales; family Ambisporaceae; genus Ambispora; species Ambispora leptoticha. The sequence continues at coordinate 4,817 of CAJVPS010003199.1, forward strand.
TTTGATGTATTCGATTGATTGTTAAAAATTCTATGGTCCCATTTATGAATGTATTCAATATACAGTCAGACCTCTCTAAATGCAACTTGCTCGGACCAACTTTTGACATCGTGCATTTAGAGAACAATAAGAAACATTGCATTTATGGAGGTTAAGTATTTGGGCCAGAGTTTAACTTGCATTTAGAGAGGTGTCACATTTAGGGAAGGTTGCATTTAGGGCGGTTTGACTGTATTCGAATTTTGTGGTTACTGTTGTTGCTGAAGAGAAGGTTGTAGGGCAGAGTTTGATTTTGCTGTTGTTGCTGCTGCCTAAGAGCTAAATGTCTTATTTGTAGAATATTCTGCGACTGATTGCTTTGATTCAGGTTTTTCTATAATTAAATTAACATATACATATTTACACAATATTTAATGCCAAGGCTAATGGTGTTCGTTGATTATCCGATTATTGCAAAGTGATGAAGTTGCTTAATTTTGGACAAGAATTGTATACCTACGTTATAATATCAAGAAGGCATCTGAAGAATTCTTTTATATATAGAAAGTTTCCATTTCAGAAAGTACTCCCGTTAGGCCGAAGCATCGGTATAATATAAGGCGCTAGAACATGATTTCATTAGTAACTTTTATATTATACATCCCTTTATTATTCCCTTGTTAGAGCACATACATGATCCATTCCTCCTATTTTCTTTATTTCTCTTTCATGTACATTACCTCTGTCCTTTATTCCTTTGTTTATTTGTTCCTTTTCCTTAAGTGCGAGGTGAATTTACTAATAATTATGCCTGGGATAAGAAAATTTTATTATTAGATGATTGGCTATATATTATTTTTCGACACAGACAAAAACTTTGCATATACATACTATTTTTGCTTTTGACATACAACAATTTTGCCACCTTATCGACAAACTAATTAGATGATTGGCTATATTCTATTTTTGCTTTTTAACACAGACTTATCGACATACTAATTAGGCAATATACTTTTTCAGACAGACAACATTTATCGACAAACTTTTTGCTTTTTGATGCAGACTTGATAGTACCGCTTGTTTACCAAAAACAGCTCGAGTACATACTTTTAATTTCTAGGAGCAATATGAAACAAAATACGCCCGTGAGAATGTTTGAATAGATCGCCGATATTTTTTACTTGATTCATAAGTTATTGAAACTATTTAATTGATTGAGTCGCGTGCTACTTATTGTTGTTGATCTGAGTAACTGTATAATATATTCATGAACATTGAAATAATATATTCATGAACATTGAACAACGAATGGTGTTAAGAGAGATAAACAATAATATGTAGATTGAGTAAGAGTCGACTGCTCATTATCAAACACAATAAACAATTATTTATAGAAAGTTCTTTGCTTAAATTTATAATTGTTTAGAGGCTTGATACTGTCATTTTTTACATTGAGTAAATCCACTTGCCACTTAATAACTCTTGTTTTGATTGCTTTGCAATATATTAATAAAAATAATTCTAATAAATATTCTAATACATGTATAACCTAAATATTTTTTAAAAATCGCTTTAGTTAATACCTGTATTAATTTCGATTTTCAGATAATGACGTGTGTTGTATTTCTTTTGATGTTTTCGGGCATAAAAAATTTTGCGTATAACATTTTGCCACCTTATCGACAAACTACATATTTTTTGTTTGTATGATATAGTTTATGTAACATAAATACATGTATATCGATATCGATAAACTTCTTACAAAAAATGGTGAAACAAAAAGATATGACAAAGATTCTTTAGGTTCTTTATTGATTGTTTGTAATTAGATGTTTTATCAGCAAACTAATTAGATGATTGGCTATATTCTATTTTTGCTACACAGAAACTAATTTAGACAAACTAATTAGGTGATATTCTACGTATATTTTTATCACAAGAATAAAGACTCACGAAAAAAAAAGCGGTTAGAAAACATTTTAGCCACAAAAATGCACCATTATGCACCAATCAAATTATCAAAATAATAGAAACGTGGATTTTGTCAATGTAGAAACGTTCAGCTCGTGGATTTTGTCAATGAAGAAACGTTCAGCTCGTGGATTTTGTCAATGTAAATATCAATCATTGAATCCTGTTTGATTATTTATTAATGAAATATGGAAAAAATCGTGCGAGAAAAAAAGAATTCATTATATTTTCCTGAAAAAAATACCCGCACTATTTAGAATATATATTACCGAAAAAAAAGAGCGCACCAATAATAAACCGTGAGCGTTTACTTTAACCGTACACAACTTATGAAAGACAATAAAAATAAAAAGTCCAAGTACCCACGACGAAACTTTAATGTTGTCACTTTTTATTACATGTGATTAGATGTTTTTGCATTGTCCAAATTATTAATGAATTGTGCCACCTTATCAGATAACTGCTCATTGCTTTTCGTGTTGTTGCTTTTCGAAAGAACATAAAAAGAATTGTGACACGATTGGCTATATTCTATTTTACTTTTCGACAGAACAAAAGTATAAAAAGATGTGTCCCCTCCTTTCTCTTTCCTCTCTATTTTCTGCTCATAAATTCATAAATCTAAAACTGCTATTTTAATAGAGTATTTTTAAAACATGAATCAAAATAATCAACGACCACAATTCCAAAATCAGCAGCTCCAAAATCAACAGCTGCAAAATCAACGCCAAGTTCAGCTGCAATTACCTTTACAACAACTTCATCAACAACAACAACAACCACCACCGAACTCGAATATGATGAATACGTTTATAAATGGGACCATTGATATTTTTAACAATCAGTCGAATACATTAAATCAAAATAACAACAACACCAACAACAGCAATGACATTTCGAGTATTCTCCGTGCGACGTATCTTTAAACTCTTAAAAGTCATTCGTTGATTTTTCGACTCTTTTTATAACACACCATATAAAACAACATCGATAACAATAACATTTCTATGCGACGTATCTTTAATATAAACTTTCTTTTAAAATCATTCGAATTCTCTTTAAAACACACCGTATAAAACGTCATGCAACAATTATGTCGCAATTATCTCCTTATTTATCTATTAAACTTCTCTCCCCACATATTTTTGATTAACCTTAAGCACTATGTTCTCTTTATAATATATTGTATAAGCGATCTTATATTTTCTTTCTATCTTTCTTATCTCTCTATTTATACTAAAAGAGTTTCCATTATTTATTATCTATACGTTTTTGCCAACTTCACTTGTTTTTTTTCTATGATCATTTATTTAGCAAAATGGATATTTAAAGTTATAATTTACCAAAACGAATTTTATGCGCATACACACATATACTATATATACTATGATAAACTTTTAATTACAAAGTCAAACTATTTATAGTTAGTTAATATACTCGTTTTTTATTTTCTTATTATTTTCTATTTAAACACTTTGTTTCCAAGTTTTTTCATGTTTTTATCGTTATAAGAAACTTTAATATTTTTTAAATTTAGCCTAGAATAGAATTTAGAGTATCGTCCATTTAACCGTATAAATTACAAATTTCTGTTTCTAATATTAAACATGTAACTACTCATAATAATCAAATTTGCTTCCGTACTTTTAATTTATAACTAGTGAGCGTTCATCTAAACCTGAATTTTAATATTTTCTAAACTATCTGGATAGTTGAATTTTTATCGCAATCACAGCTAATCCACAAATAGATATATATGAATTATGATATGAAAAGATGTAGGAACCAAAATGGTTTTTTGATCCCCTGTCTTTTAGTAAACTGTTCGAGTTTATCCTGGACTTGTTTTTGCAATTTCTGGCTTGATTCGTTTGAAAAAGCTTGTATAGATACGCTTTTAGTGTGTGTGATACAAAAATTTTTTAAAAAATAAATCGCAATTCCAAATCTCTCTGAATTTTTGATATGCTTCTCGGCCTGAATTGTGACTTAATTTCTTAATGCTCGCCAAAATTTTTATCGCTAGTCAACAACTAAAAACAGATTCCTGGTCATATAAAATTATGACACTTAATTCTGTGATAAACTATTATACGGCATTAACTTCGGGTATTTAAACGATAAATAAACCTACTGTAATTCCCATATTGTAACTAAATATAGAATAATTAAATAGGAAGTATTTTATCCACGCTTTTTGTCATAAGTATATTTACTTTCCCCGTTTTTGTTTGATCGTCTTATAAACTTTATATTGTGACAAAATATAGAATAATTTAATAATGTCATTGTCAAATATAGAATAATAAATTATTTTTTTTATTAAATATAGAATAAATTAGATAAATTACGTAATTACATACAGAATAAATTAGAAATATACACTTTGTTTTTTATGCCAGACTTCTAAGACTGCCATAATGATATCGGAAAATTAATTAGTAACGTGCATAAGAATCACTTAACGTAAATCCTTGAATGAGCTCAAGAACATGAAGAGGGAAAAATGTTTTGAACAACAAATCGAGACTTTTAATATGACAGATTTAAAAAAGTGGTTAGCAGTATCTTTCAATAATGCTACGAAAAACTATTGAATTAAAGCCACAAAATCAATTATTGATTTATACTTTATAAATAATGATTACACTGCGACTGTATCAAAAAAAATCTATTGGTAAAAATTTTCTAATGTTTTCTGAGGAGCAAGTGCAACATGACCATCTTACATATCATATATAATTAATAATAACTTATTTAATATTTATATTTTTGAACTTACTATTTAATTTTTTTATAATTACTAAAAAAATTTTTCTAATATTTAAAACTTATTATAAATTAAATAATATATTTATATAGTAAAACTTATAAATTATATATTTATAATTTTACTTTTCAAAAGCAAAAAGATTTACTATATTTTTTATTAAGCTAATATATTAAAATATATTTTATTTAATATAAAAAATTATAAAATTAGTTATATTTTAAAATTATTATTATAAATAATAAGAATTTTTTTATAATTATATAACTTTATAAGCTTTATTTATTTGATTTATGATTTTATAAAAATAAAAATATAATTTTTAAAAATTTTCAAGTTTATTAAGTTTATAATTAATAATTTAAATTAATATTTATAGTTAAAATCAAATTTAATAATAATTTCTTTACAAATAATTTATTTATTATTATAAATAAATCTTTAAATATAATTTAGTTTTAAAAAGTTAAAATTATAAAATATTCTAAATAAGAAATAAATTCAAATTCATAATAATATACTTATATATTATAAAGAAAAAATATTAGTTAATTTACTAAATCAAAATATTATATATATTATAATTTTAAAATTATTAATAATTACTTATTAATTAATAAATAATATTTTATTTATTTTATAAAATGTAATAAAGTTTTTTTTTAAAAAAAATTATTTATTATTATATTAATAAATAAATTATTAAATTTATTTTATATTATATATTATATAATTATTAAAAAAAACTTAAGTTTATAATTAGAATTAATAATTTTTTATTATTAAAATATATAATAAATCTAATATAAAAATAAATTTTAATTTAATTTAAAATATTAATAATTTTTATTTTTAATTTTATTCTAATTCTTAATTTTTAATAAAATTTTTTAAAATTAATAAAATTAAAAAAAAATATGATCCATTATGAAAATTTTGATATATTAGATAAATATTAGTAAATTATTTTTTCAAAATAAAATTTTTAATTCTGTTTTATTTAATTAAATTATTAAGTATTAGAATTTATTTAAATATAAAAATTTTTATTATATATTTTTTATAAAAAAATTTTTACTAATAATAATTTTTTTTAATTATTATTTCTTAAATTTTACTATATAAAATTTGATTA
>CAJVPS010003200.1:0-10671 GCA_910591765.1 Ambispora leptoticha
GAGACAATATCCATAGATATTGGCACAGGCCTTAGAAACCTTTGTCATTATTGAAAGTTATAGTCTAATTCTCCTCTCTTTATCTTTTATTATTTCAGTCTCTTCCAACCCTATATTATTAGGGTGAATCAAAGTGAAAACCCACTTACCAATTTGCCGTAACAATATATAAATTATTATTAATTATAAATTTTTATTTATCATATAAATTTTCTTTTAAATTTAATATTCTTATTAATATTTAGATAGTTTAAAAGATTTCATAAATTTATAATATTATAAAGAATTTTTAAGTAATATTATAAAAAAATATTTAGTTTATTTAATTAAATAATAAAATTTATTTTAAATAATTCTTTTATTTAAAATTATTTTAATTTTATATTTCTTTTCTTTTATTTTAGATATAAATATAATATATAATAATATTAAATATAAGAATTTTTTATTTTATTTAAATTATATAATCTTAATAATAAAATATAAAAAATAAAATATATTTTTATATATAATAGTAAATTTAATTTATATATAATAGATAAAATTATATTAATAATATTAAAGAGTTTAATATACTTTAGTATAAGCTTTTTACTAGAATTTTACTGATAATATTAATATAAATTAGTATATTTTATCTAATATTTTTATATTTTTATAATTAAATCTTTAATATGATTATTTTAATATTAAATAAATTTATTATAATAATTATTTTATAAATATTAATAATATAAAAAAGTATTATGAATTAATACAAAAAATTTATATCTTAATATAAAAATTAATAATTATTTCTAATAAAAATTACTTAAATTTTAGCTAATTTTTATAATTTTTTATATTAAATAAAAAATTATCTAAATTAACTTTTAATACTATTTTAAAAAAAGATATTTTAAATATTATTATTATTAATTTATAATATTAGAACTTCAAACTATATAAATAAAATTACTTTAAATTTGATAAATATATATTCTGAATTTTATAAAAATTAAATTAGTAATTATAAAGATATTAAGATTCAAAGTTAAATAATTAAATTATTTATTATATAATTTTTATATTAATTTAATCTACAATTATATTTTATTATAGTTACTCTTAATATAATTATATTTTTAATATAATTATATTTTTTTATTTATCAATTAAATTTATATTAAAATTTTTTTATATAATTATATTTATATTATAATTATTATTATCTAATTTTAATTATTAATAGTATTATTACAGCAAATTAATAAGTGAGTTTTTATTTGAATTTATCTTAATGATATAGAGTGGAAGAGATTGAATTAATTAAAGGATAAAAAGAAAAATTAGACTATACTTTCAATAATAATAAAGATTTCTAAGATCTGTGCCAATATCTATAGATATTATTTTAAAAAGAGTAAAATAAATAATAAAGAAATAAATAAATCAAGTTATAAAGATTAGCTTAATAAAACTACTAATAATTGATATAATTTAAGATTTGAAATAATTAAATAGTAAAGTTACTATTAATCAAAGAAAACTATAACTAAAAAAAAAAGTAAAAACTAAAATACATAAACTAAATAACTAAATAAAAGAATATGACTTATTTATAATAGAGATCTTCTATTCTTCAAAAATAAATAAAAAAATAAGTATAGCTTATTTATAGTAAAGATCTTTTACTCTCAAAACAATATCAAAAATCAAAAATCAATATAATATTATAATTCAAAAATTCAAAATTAATTTTGTATGATCAAAGAAATAAAACTAAGTGAAAGAAAGAGTACTAGTATAATTAAAAAAGAAATCTTTTTAAAAAAATTACTATTATTATAATAATAAGCTTTTTAATTATATTTTCCAAACAATTCAATTCAAATCTATTTATTTCAAGCTGGAATAGCAAGTCCTTTTATATATTTTTCAAATATAAAAATTATTATAATATTATTAGTTAATACTATCTAATATATATATTATAATTAAAGTACTATAATATAAATAATTTAAAATATATTGTATCAAAGTATATTAAAAGATATTAAAAAATGTTAAAGAATATTAAAGGATATGGAAGAATATTGAAAGATGTGGAAAGATACTAAAAGATATAGAAAAATATGAAAAGATGTAAAAGAATATGAGAGTATATAAAAGAATATTAAAGAATGAGGAAAGATATTTATAATCAATATTTCAAGTATAACTATTTCATCAAAATTAAAAATAATCTTTCACTATACTATTTTACTATATATATAAATATTGTATTATAAGTAATAATAAAAATATAAATTCCAAATAAATAAAAGATATAGTTTAAAAATAGAAATATGATAATAAATATAATAACAAAAATAAAGATATAATATAGATATATAAAATTATAGAAAAATATAATTTTCATAATCAAGAAAAGATTAAGAAATTTCATATATATATGATTCTTCTTCAGAAAATTTTTGCTCCTGCAAAAATTAATTAATAATTTTTAATAGTTCTTTCTTGTTCAAGTAATACAACTTGATTGATATAAACTCAAATCAATTATCAAAAACTTCTTCTTCAGAATTATAAATAAAAAAGACTTTATGAGTAATATTATATAGTCTATTATATATATATTTTTTAAGAGTATCTTTAATATTCTTTTTGATCTCTGATATATCTCTTGAATACTTTTGAAATTGAATTGAAAATATATTTCCAAGTTTATAACATTGAAACATCATTTGACTATTATTATCCAAGAGATTATTATAGATTAATAATATAGTTTCTTTAAGTTAAGTTGACCAGTTCTTATCTAAAGTAGGTTTAATATCTTCTAATATAGATATAAATACTTTAGATTGCCTTTTAGAAGTAGTTAAACTATCAGAACTTATAAATTCTAATTCTTTCTCAGTATCTTCTTTCTTAATATTAATTTTAAATTTATCTTTAAATTAAATAATAATAAAGATATTTAATTAATTGAAGTTTAAGTTATTAGTTATATTAATTAGTCAATAAATACTTCATATAGTTTAACAGTTATTTGAGAGTCCAAGAATAAGTATTATTAATTTTAATATCTTTTGTAAATTCAGATTATATAAGTAAATCCAAGAGTATAATATTAGTTTCTTGTTCTATATTATCACAGATAAGTAATTCATAAGTTAAAAAAGTGATCATTTCAAAGAGTTATTGAGCAAGCATTTTCTAATAGATCTCTTCAAGAAACTTGATCATTTGAGATGTAATTCAAGTGAATAGTTAAGATATAATAATAATAATAAAAATAAAAAGTATAAAAGTATTTGAAAAAGTATAAGATAATAAAAATAAGAAGTAATAAATAAAAATATAAATATAAAAGAATAAAAAAAAGAAAAGAAGAATAAAGAAAATATTTATATAAAATTTGAACTAAAAATCTACTATTAATAATAAGATATTAAAAATATTAGAGAAAAGATAAATATAAAAATAGATAAAAATAAGATAGAAGATAATTTTGAATATAGGAATGACAAAAATTAAAGAGATAATTCATATGAGTTACTTAATAATAATTTATAATTCAAAGTAAACTTGATAATTATAATAATATTTGAGTTATCTTTTATTAACAGAATACTTATGAATATTTTTTTTCTGATCATGAACTTTATAAGAGTTATATTTAGTATAATTATGAATATAATATTAATCTTTACTTCAGGTAGGTTGAAATTTATCTTAAATTATTAAGTATTATTTCATGCCAAATATTAATATTTTATTTTCAATTTTAAAAATTATTTTTTTTGAATTTTATTATTATATATTTAAGAATATCATAGTTATTATTTTTTTATATTTTACTTTACTTCTAATATTTGTTGAGATAATTGATTTATTGTATGATATATTTATTGTATTAATTTTTTTCTTTAGTAGAATTTTCTTTCAAATAAGTAGGAATTTTTAATTTAATTGGCAATTTAGCATTTTATCCATAAGTTAAGAAAAATGATTCATGCTTTATTATTGAATTTTAATTAGTTTAATAAGCAAAAAGAGCAATAGAAATAAAGGTATCTCATTTTTATTCATGTGTTATTATTAATTTTTGTAAGATTATATATAGTATTCTATTAAAATATTCTATTATTTCATTTATTTGTAGGTGATAAGATGAAAAAAATTTATGTTTGATTTTATATTTTATTGATAATTCTTTGATTATTTCATTAACAAATTCTAAATTATTATTTAATTGAATTTTTTTAGAATATCTATATCTATAGATTATTTCTTCAAAGATAAATTTTATAATTATGATAATTTTCTTATTTAAAATTACTTTAGCTTCAGATTATTTTGTAAAATAATCTATTACTATAATAATATATCAATTTTTAGTTGTTATTATTTTACTAGGTCTAATTAGATTAATAACTATTCTGTCAAAGAATTATCTAATTTTGATAAGATACAAGACTTATTAGATAGTTTTTCTATTAGTTTGCTAGCAAGTTTCACAAGTCTTCACATAATTCTTTATATTAATTCTCATACTATTTTATTAATATTTATTTATAATTTATTAATAGATTTCTTCATATTTAAAATATCCAGATAAAGAGCTTGAATATAAATTAATAAGAATAGCTTCCATTTTATTTTCTTTGATAATTCATAGAGGTCTAATTGATTCTTTTCTTTTATTAATTTTATATAATATATTATCAATTTGTAAAAAGTGATTTGCTTGATTATGAATTTTGCATTATTATTCAAGAGTTAATCCTATAGAATAAGTTTTATTATTCAAATATTATTATAAGTTATAATAAGTTATTAAATCTATATCGTTATTATAAAGAGAAAAGTTATTTAATGATTTTTCAAATATATCTGAGATAAGACATCAATATTTTGATTCTTTCTTTCAGGTTAATAAGTAATAATAAAGATATATTCTATAAGAGACATGATTTAGCAGTTTACTCTAGCAGAGTGACTTAATTAATTTTTAAATAATTATTTTAAGATATTGTAATTGATAATTATTTCAAAAACTATTTCAAGTAGATAATGACAAAATTATCTAATAGTCTATATTACTACTAGTACTTCTTTTTCAATTACTTCATATTTTTATTTATTTGATTTTAAGATAATACTTATATAAGTAACTACTTATTTTCTTCTATTTTTATCTTTCTGAAATAGGACAGCTTCAAGTTTTAAGTCTGAGATATTAGTATAAAGATAGAATTTCTTTGTAAAATTAAAGTAAATCAAAATAAGTACAGTTGTAAAATATTATTTAATTTGTTAAAAGGATTTTTCTTGTTCTATAATCCAAATAAATAATTCTTTATTACAAAAAAGTTAGAATAAAGAGATAATAATTTGAGAGAATCCTTTTATAAATTTTCTATAGTATTTAGCTAATTCAAAAAATGATCAGAGTTCTTTGATAGTTCTTGGTTGAGAAAAATCTTTTATTTTCTGAATAGTTAATAGGTTAGGAGAAATTTCTTCTTCAGTTATTACATATTCAAGAAATAATAGTTCTCTTTTATAAAAGTTATATTTTTCTGAGTTAAGTTTCAAATTGATATTTTAAATTCTGTAAAATACTTTATTAAGATAATTCAAGTGTTCTTTAAAATCTTTTAAGAATATATTTAGATTATCAATATACATATTAATAAAATTCTAATTATATTCTTCTAATATAGTATTTATAGCTTATTGAAAAGTTACTAGGATATTACATAGTTCAAAAAATATAATATTGAATTCAAAAAGTTCTTTTCTGAAGATGAAAGCATTTTTGAATTTATCTTTTTCTTTTATTTTAATTTGTTAGTATCTAGAAATTAAGTTCATAGATAAAAACTAGTAAGTATTTCCAAATGAATTTATCATTTTATCAATTCTTAATAATAAATATGCATCTTTTCAGATATAGTATTTATCTTTCTGCAATTAATATAAAATCTTTTCTTTCTATTCTTTTTGAAAATCATGATAATAGAAAAAGCTCAAGAACTAGTTAATAAATAAATAATATTTACTTTTAATATTCTTTAAATTTCTTTTGATATAAATGATTGATTTGATAAAGTAATTTTATAAGATTATTATTTAATAGATGATTCATTTTTAGTATATATTTTATATTGAATAATATTATTTTAGCCAAGTTAATATAATTCAGTTGCAAAAATATTAGTATTATTTTCTAATAGTTGAGTAAGAAGTCTTTCTTGTTTAGTAGTTAATTTTCATTATTCAATAACTTTTTCCTCTTGTTCTTATTCCAAGAAATTGGTATAAGCTTTTTGATAATCAGTAGTTATTTCTTGACTAGATTATCCAAGTTCTTCTTATATTATCTGAATAAAAGTATCAGTCATCCTAACTTTATTAATTACCTAAAAGTATATATAATAATTAGAACTAAAATTTTTATATATTATAATCTAACTTATTATGAAATATATATATTTTTTACATATTATATATATTTATTTTTTCTATAAATAATATAATAAACTGAATTAGTTAATTTTAATCTTTACTTTGAAAATATCTGACTTAACTGAAGCTGAATATGACTAAATTATTAGGCTTTTTAAAAGTGACACTACAAAAATAAATATATTTAAGATGCTTGACTTTTCTAGAATAACAATAACATGAATAATTTAAAATTTTCTCAAAAGAAAAAGTCTCACAATCTAATTATATAGTAACTATTTAAAACTTTTAAATTTTGAGCATAAGCAAGTATTAAAATAAATTGTTAAGCAAAATAATAAAAAATTAGCTAAATAACTTAAAAACTATTTAATAAAAGAATCAGACTTGATATTTTTACTAAAACTATTAGGAGAAATTTATATGAAATTAATTTTTTTTCTTGCATTCCAACATTCAAGTCTTTACTTACTGATTGGCAAAGAGAAAATCATCTAAACTGATATATTGAAAGAAAGAATTGATCTATTCAAAAATGAAAGTCTATTATTTAGAGTGATAAAAATCACTTTATAATATTCAAGAATAATGATCCAGATTATATTTGAAGAACTTCTAGAATAATATTTAATATAGAAAATATAGCTCTTTCAGTTAAACATGAGGGTGAAGGTTTGATAATGTGAAATTATTTTTTTAATAAAGACTTAGATCTATTAGTAAAAGTGAAAGGAAAAATAAACAGATTTGATTATATTCAAATACTTGAAACCTATTTATTACTATTAATTAGTAAAGATTTTGATAAAAAAGAATATTTATTTCAAGATAACAATGCTTCTATTCATATTGCAAAAGATGTTAATGAATGAATTGCAAAAAGAAAGATCAGAACTTTATCTAATTGGCCAAGTTAATTATCAGATTTGAATCCTATTGAATATTTATAATCAGAACTGAAAAGATATATTAGAAACTGTTTGACTTTATCTAAAAATATAAGAAAACTTGAGATAGTATTACAAGAGAAATAAAATCAAATTTTCAATAATATTTTAATAAATTTAATTAAAAGTATATCTAAAAGAGTTGAAACATATATTACAAGCAAGGGCTGGCCAAAAAAGTATTAATTTTATATATAGTTTTATAACAAGTTAAACTATAATATATAAAAATTTTAGTTCTAATTATAATATATACTTTTAAGCAATTAATAAAGTTAGGGTAACTAATACTTTTGTTCAGGTAGTATATATAGAAACTGATTTAAGTTGGTTAATAAGAGTGAGTTGTAAAAATACTAATTAAGTAATTTTTTGATCTGATTTAATAATATAATCTTTTTCTAAATCATTTTGAATAATAATACTGATATTTTCAGTATATTCAGAATTAATAGTTCTATCTTTAACATTGATTTTTTGTTTGATAAGAGATGAGTAAGATATTACTTGATATACAACTCCTACAAGAATTTTTATAATAATATATATATTTACTAAAATAACTCAATGTGATAAAATTCTAATTACTTCTTTTTCAGTATAATAAATATCATATTTAGTATTGATAAAATATACTTTTTCTGATAATTTTTCTTTATCTTGATTATTATAAACTTTGATTGTATAATGGCTATTAATTTATTCTATAGAAATATTCTTTAAATAATTATTAAATTGCTAAGAAAGTTTATTAAGTATCTAATAAATAATATTAAGTTTTTCTTGTATTTTATTTAATTCAAGTTGAGAAGATTAAGTTAAGATAGGATTAAAACTGATTTTTTTAATTAACTTATTAGCTACTACTTCTTTTAGAATCAGTTTCAAAATTATAAGACATTTTTTTTTATTTACTTTAACTAGAAGTTTAGATTATATATAATTATTACATTTATTATTATTACAGAAAATTAGGTATTCTTAATAGAGTTTTATATTAATATAATTCAAGCAAGCAAGTTATTGTCTTCAATTAAAACTAAGTTATTGATAGATATATTAAAATATTTTAATAGCAAAGACTTCTATAGAACTCTTATAGATAATTTCATGAATAAAGTCATTTTTATATATAAAGTGAGATAGAATTACTTTGTTAATTTCATCATATTTATCATAAACTTCTAATAGTATTTCTTGTTCTCTAAGCTTGTTAATTGTTTTAATATTCTTTCTTTATTCTTTATAATTAAATCAATAAACATATTGATATTTATAAATAAGAAATATCTTTTTCTTATAACTTCTAGTTACAAATATTTCTCTGGATTCATTATATTTATCATATTAAGAGTAAGCAAAAAGATTCAGTTATTTTTTTTAATACAATTACAAGTAATTATTTTTTCTCTATTCATTTTAAAATAGGTTCTAGTATAATATCAATTAATATATTTCTTATATTCTTAGCATCTTTTAATTTGAGAATTGGAATAAATTTGTTATAAGACAGATTGATATGAATCAAAACTATTCTTGACTTTTTTATTAATGAAGAGTTCTTGTTTAACTTTATTAGCCCAGTCTTCATTTATCTTGAATTTAGCATAAAAAGATTTATAAATTTTGATTATTATCTAGTTAACAAGATTATTATAGCATCAGTAATATTAGTGATTAGACATAAAGAGATTTCTATAATATCAGTATTAGCTATTTGATCCTTGTTAGTCAAATAATCATTAATTATTCTAATTATATTTTTAAGTAAACTTTTTATCAAGTTATTTGAAATCTTTTCAGGTATACTTCTTTTATCTAATTTTGATTTCTTCTTGATAGACTTATACTTTATAAATCCTTTTAACACTTCAAATAATTTAAAATGATATTTTTTTAAAGTTAACATCTCTTAAACTTCAGTTTAGAATTTTAATAGGAATCCAAACTTCTTTAATAATGATTTCAATACTATTATTATCTTGAAATTCTTGTTATCTAAAAGTTATAGTATCCTAATTATCATGTTATCACATAAGAAAAGTCTTCTTCTTCAAGTACTGTTTTTCAAACTCACTTTCAAAATCTTTTTCAGATTCATCTTCTTTAAAACTTGTATTATCAAATATTAGTTCTCTTCTATTATCATAGATAAATTTAATTGTCACTTTTTCTTTCTGATTATTATATTTAAAGATGAATAGTTTTTTTCTGATATCAATATTGGCTTTAATTTTGTTCAAAAAGTTTATTTTAATAATTACTGAGTATATTTTTGCTTCAGTAATATCTACTTTAGTAGGAATTATAATTCTATCAATATTCAAAAATAGATTATCAATAGCTTCAAGAGATTATTTTAATACTCTATTTATATTAAATATAAATATATTTGAACTATATTATATTTTCAATTTCATATTTTATATATAGTAATACATCCAAAAATACTAATATCAATAATTAAATTAATAATATTCTTTCTAATTTTTGCTTTATATCAGACAGATATGATTTTGAATTTTTATTCAAGTAATATTCTTCTTTTTTCATTTAGACTTAAGTATTATAGCTCAGCATATTTCTTTTAACAGTTAAGTTCTTTGTGAAAAAGAGATCTGAAAAAATTAAGCAACAGTTATATTTGCTTTTTATTGAGTTAAATCTTTTAGAATATCATAAGATTTAGCTATAATAGTGAGTATAGTATTATAAACTATACTCTAAAAGATAGGTAATATCATGAATATAGTTTATAATAAGTTTTAAGAGTGAAGATTGAATTATTTATAAAGATAAAGAGGATTATTATTATTCTAAAGATTTTCTAGTGCCAATACTTATGAGTATTATATCAACACAAAATAAAAATAAAATAAAATAAAAATATAAAAATAAAGTTGTGATTATGAATATTAAATTAAGAGTTGGTATCAAAAACAAAAGCAATAGATGCTTAAAATCAAGTAATAAATATTAAATATAATAAATGCAAAACAAAAATAACAAATACTAAACTAAAGTAATAAATATTAGACTAAGCTTTTATATATGAGAAAGCTTACAAAAATCTTCTAAATTAAATAAATATACTTGAATTATATTAAGTAAAAGGCATCCACTATCTAAGTTTTTCAGGCAAGAAAAACTTATAAATAATCTATTATGATAGAAGAGATAAATAAAAGCAAGATATCAAGATAAAAATCAAAGAAAAATTACAAGATAAGTATAACTCAAGTATTTTCAAAAGATAATTAAATTA